>BJCM01061602.1:0-61757 GCA_018326385.1 Flaveria bidentis
TAGTTATATATAAAACTTAACTATATTTGTATATCCGACGTACTAATTTATGGTTTAACACCCAATTTTTATCCATTAAAACTAAAAAAAAAGGGAAAACCGGTCTGAACCGGTCCGGTTTCCCGGTCCGACCCGCGATTCAGGACGAACCGGCCGATTCGACCAGTAGAAAACGATTCAACACAGACCGGACCGGACCAGACACCGAATTCCGGTCGAACCGGTTGGACCGGCCGGTCCGATCCGGTCTCAACAGAGGAGTTTCATATTGAAATAAACATTTTATTCATTTTTTTATTTTTTTCGTCCAAACAAACACTAATATAAAAGAAGGACCATTAGCGTACTTACGTGATTAACAAGGGGCCATTGCATAAATTTCTTAACCTAAACTCGCATACCCCTCATCCGTCTATAAATACAACAGCAAATTAGGGTTCACTCACACAATCTTCACTCTTCTTCTAAACGTCGCCGTTTCACCTATCGCAAAAGCTAGGGTCCGACCCGTTTAACCTCGGGTACGTTCATTCACCTTCATAGCTACAACACTTCTGATTGAAGAATTTGTTGTTTCGATAATGTGCGATTCAATCTTTTTATCTTATTATCTCTCGATGTTTTTAAAATCTGAAGTAAAGTATAATTAAGGGAAATGATGATAAACGATATCAATTCATGTGTCATAGGCGCAGATTATGTGCTTTGCTGATCGATCATTTGCACGTCAGTCTGATCCCTAACTCTATTACTAAAGATCTAACGATTCTGTTCATCATTTCGGTTTTAATTTGTCAAATTTTTTGCTGTTTTTGATTTATTTTTTGTTATTTGTCTTTTGAGTTATTATGTTCTATTTGTTTTGATTTGATAAAATTAGTAGTGTTTTTGGTTACAGAGATTTTTGAGGATTGTTCATCAATTGCAAATTTAAAGAAAAAGCCTCTTTTTGTTTCTTCATGCAGTAATTGTTTTCATCAATTAAACTGCAATGGAAGCCTTTCATCAAGTGAGTTTTAGATTAATGTTATTTTTGATATGTTTTAGTGATTGATATTTGTTGTTACAAATTGTATCAGTTCATATATCCCTCAAATGTTTTACTTTATACAATGTCACATAAGTTGCTATAGAGGTGACAAAAAAACTAATATATTAATTGCATTTTTAAGCACTCATGTTAAAGATAAAAGAAGTATGCACGACAAATATAAGTAAACAAACTATCTTAAATCATTTAAAACAGGATTGTTGATCTCATTTTATATCAAACTGAAGAATTACAGATCAAAACTTTTCACATACTTGATATATCCTTAGCCATTAATGAGACTTATCTAAAGCTTGCAGATATCAAAACAAAAAATCCACAAATAATGCTTAAGAACAGCAGATTGGTAATTGAGCTCGTTGTATATTATGATTATTACTGATTTTTGTGATCATGCTATTATGGAGAATCTACAACTTTTATATTTACAACTGGATAATATCATTATCAGCATCAAACACACACTTAAACAGATCTGATGAAAGAAAATAACATACACAGAACCAACGTTTTACATCCAAAACTGAATAAAAAACTTACAAATGCAATATTTTGTGGACAAAGCGTTTGATTTTATTGTCGAGCAACTCAAGAAGACATTAAAATTTCGGTTGTAGGTTAGGATTGTCATATTTTGAATTGTTAAAAAAGTTTGGGTGGGTTATGTTACATTCTTATCGAAGTGTAAGTTTGACATTTATTGAATCATGTCTTAGTGCGGTGAATTTTAATTATTAAAGGTTTTATGTCATTAATTTTATAAAATCACATTAAATAAAGAGTAAATTACACAGATAGTTCTTGTGTTATACATGTTAGTCTCAACTTTTAATAAATTAATATTAGGTCTGAACTATGTTATTAGTGCACATTGGTAGTCTTTAACGGTAACAAAGGTTAAATTTATCAGTTAATTCTTTTAAATAGATCAAAATAACCCTTCTATTTTTATCTTCTCCACTCACAATACCGCCCCCACCTTCAATACCGGCGGCGCTGCCTCTAAAGCCTCACTTATCGGCCGACCATTGCTTCCCCATCCTTTCTGTAGTAGTTCCTTTCATCTCTCTCTCTCTCTCTCTCTCTCTTTCTCTCTCTCTCTCTCTCTCTCTATCACCCTCTCTATGTGTCTATTGGACATCTTCATCACTTGCTGTGATGGCGTCACACATATGATAGGATCGGTATTAGGTGACCTTTGATTTCTTGAAATCGAGGATGACTCGGGATGAGGACAACATGCACTTGTTTTGAGGAGTGGATTAGGGTGGCTAAGATGGGATTTTAGTGGTAAGTTGTAAATGGTCGTTGGTTTGGTGGTGGCGGTGGCGGTGGCGATAGTGATAGAGGATGAATAAGAAAATGAGGGGGTGTTGGGTGGGGATGGGTTTGGAATGTCAATGAAGATGAGTAAGACAATTAGGTTTCGTTTGGTTCATAGAATTCTTAGGAAATGAAATTGAAATTGGAAAATTTTCCGTCCAAAAACATGTTTGATTGGTCAATTGATAGAATTGGAATTGAAATTTTTTCTCTCATTCATTGGAATTCACATTCTTTCTACTTACTCATGTTTAACAATCCAATGGAATGTTTAAAATTAAAATTCTAGTTTCACTCAAAATTGACAAATCAAGCACGTTATTATTTTTAACAAAATTCCAATTCCAATTCTTTTGCAAAACATTTTGCGAACCAAACGACCCCTTAGGGTGTTTGGTATTTTTTCAAGGACTTAACGAAGAAACTTAACCCCTGTTAGTGATAGAGACTAACTGGGTGTACTATTGACATAGTACAAACCTTACTTTGTAATTTATTAAAAGTGAGTACTGAAGTTGAAATACGTGCTAACTATTCATGTAATTTAGTTTTAAAAGCTGTTGACATTGATCCAAAATACAAGGTGATGAAAATTGTGGGCCTAAATTCATGTCCAATTTCAATGAGAATCAGTGTAGTGAATATATATGTTTTGGCAAGTAGGAAGGAAATCGATCCAAACACATGGAGCAAGAAGCGATAATTGCATCATCCGAAGAGGTTTCACAAGAGTTCAAAACCCTAATCGATTCGCAGGATTTGGATTCCTTGAAGCAATTGCAACACATCATGTACCATCTCTCCCCTCTTTACTTTACCATCTTATATACATGTTCAAACTGAATGTTTGTGCTTCAATTCTACAATCCTTGGTAGTATCAATAATAGGTTTTGTTTCACCGCATTTGATTGTGTAAATTTACATTCATTTGCAGATTGGGGCGTTTGCAGGACAGTAATGCAGTCCTTTCTCATTTTAATGACTATTCAGAGCAGTGTTTTTCGGAGGTTTCCAGCGATCTTTCTACACATACCCGCCTTTTAAAGTCCATGAAACTAGACCTAGATTATATATTTCAAAAACTGAGGTTGGTTATCTTTCATGCATATATTCTTTTTTAACTCCAATCTCTTAACACCAACTGTTGCAAAGTCTTCCTGTGGTTATGTATACACTTCCCATTTCTATACATATTTTTGTGTGCATATAGGCATATATCTATATAAAATACACAATCACATATACAAATATACTCATCTATGCGTATGTATATTTATACATCTATGTTTGTATATGCATGTGTGTGTTTGTGTACATATGCAATGAGGAAATGTTTTTAGGAGAATTTGAGAACCACACTATACTTGTGTATACACAGTACTAGGCGCACCTAGTGTTTGACTTTGCTGCCACTTTACGCTGTCTTATTCTACACTTGTTACTATGTGTGAATGACCTCCAAAGCTGTTGTAGTTTTGTTTTTGTAATCATAGTTAAACACCTTAATAACCAATAAAAAATGGAACCGTGTTATATGTTGATAAATATCCAAGATTGTTTCCTCCATTACCCTTCCCCACCTGTTTTACCATTTCTACACAAGCATATGTAATGAGTATCATGAAAAACTGACTTTGAAACTAAAAAATTCAAATCATATGAAACTGAATGCGCATAAACCATGTCGAAATTTATGTTTTATATGGTTTTGGCCAAATGTTCAATGTTTTAGGATCTATTTGGTAATTGATCAAAAAATAATGGTTTTGTTTCAGGAGTATAAAATCAAGGATCAAAGCTACATATCCGGATGCATTCCCAGATGATTCAACAATCGAATCACTCGATAGAAGGCCAGATTTGGAAGTACCTCAATGAAACTTTATGATGTATTTAACATTTTTTTTTCTTTTTGTGACAAAAGTTTAGTTTTTAATGACATGTCTTTGAGTATTGTCAGAAACCTTTGTTCCCATACAAAAAATATATAAAGTGAGTGAAGTTCCTAAATGTAACATAGAATGTGTATATTAGACTATTATGAAAGTGGATTTTGATCTTTGATGATTGCATTTCGCTATACTTCAATCATCATATGATATAGTACGTAAGCATTAGAATATTGGCCCAGAAAAACAAAGATAATAGTCGGTATTTTGTGGGAACTACCACGACTTTTTTTATTAATATGAAGAACAAAGTTCACACCTTAAACTTTATATAATGACCATCTTTTATACTATTTTTAACCTTAATTACTATAAAATCATAGCTTAAACACAGCTAGAATGATAGACTATTCACAGTCAAATTATTCAATACTTTCCTAATATTTACCTTGACTAACATATTCTACATGCTAACTAATTCTACCCTTATCTTTCTTGGTTTATCCGTATACTCCTTTAAACATCAACATTAATTTCTAACATTCTCGCTCTTAATCTTGATGTTGTATCACCTTGGTTTTGAATTCCAGTTGTTGGAACCATGTTTCTTCTAAGTTTGATCAACCATTGATCTTCAAATTTACTTCACATAGCTTTTGTTTAGTCTCACACTGCTTTTGTTTTGTTTTCTTCCTTGCTTACAACCTTGCAAACCTTCTATCACAGCTCAACAATCTCACTTCCTAGCAAATCACTTGCCAATTGTTTCCTTTGATTCAAACAACAACAAGCTCTTCTTGCCCTTAGCTTTTCTGAGTTCTTCTCCTCACGACCCGTGTCACACAGATTGTCCTATATATGAATAATCCCTCACAGATTAAATCTTCTCGGTGGTGACCTGAATCGCTCAGGTTTTCTTCACTTTTAATGGCAACTTCACACAACCTTACGTTCTGCCTCACGCAGAACCCAATCTGTCTCGCACAGATTTTCTGCAATCTGAATCACTCAGATTTTTCCTTCTGCAGTTGGATCACACAACTGTTCTTCCCACTGGATCTGCTCAATTGACTTTTTGAACCTATCACAGGTTCAGGCTACGATTAATCTCTCACAGATTCAATCGGGTGGCCTCGTTCTTCTTCACAACTCGATCATCTTTCTCCTCGTCTTCACATGCTTAATCTTCTTCCTGTAATTGTTTCCTTCGCTTTGATATCAATTGTTAGAATATTGGCCCATAAAAACAAAGATAATAGTCGGTATATTATGGGAACTATCACGGCTCTTTTTATTAATATGAAGAACAAAAGACCACACCTTAAATTATATACAATGACCCTCTTTTATGCTACTTTTAACATTAATTACTATAAAATCACAGCTCAAATACAGCTGGAATGACAAGCCCATTCACAACCAAATTATTGAATACTTTCCTAATATTTACCCTGACTAACATATTCTACATGTTAACTAATTCCACCCTTATCTTTCTTGTTCACCCGTATAATCCCTTAAACATCACGATTAATTTCTAACAGTGTATGTATTGTATACCTATAGATATGTAAGAAGCATTCACAATAGCTTCATTTTCTTTATCCATATAATTACATTAAAAATCACTGTATTTTCTCTCTTTTTTCAATTAAATAATATTTTTATACCCTTATCATTATTTTTTTTCTCTCCTCTACTCACAAACACTTTAAAAAATATTAAAAAATATAAAAATTAAACAGTGATTCTTCAAATATATCAATCTACAATAATATTTCTCTCTTCTTCACTCGCAACCACTCAAAATCATTACTTAAAAATGTCACATGGTGGAAGTAATAGAAGGTGTCAGAATAGATTATCTTATAACACACATGTCATTGTTGAGAGCATTTTGAAACCAATATATAACCATCGTTAGCAGAATGACAAAACTGGTCTCCAAGTAATATACAGTTTTTGTGTAATGGAGATGTTAGTCATGTAGGGTGACTACATGTAGTTTTTGGGGTGTCATACTAGGGAACGTGACTATATGTTCAGATGTATGATTTTAAATGTGTAGCAAAATATGTGTATTATATTCCATACTTATAATGGTTTTTCTAGCTTTTAATTTTATTTTCTTAAAAAGTAACAACGGGTCGTGAAGGTACTCACAATCCGTAGGTTAAGAACTTAACGACTCGTCAAATCCTTCACGGGCCGTAAAACTATATTCACCGTAAATCAATTTACGGCATGTTAAAGGTTTAAATGACATTTGATTTCTTGCAGATTTTGTCTAGGAATACGGCTTGTGAATGCCCTTACCAGTCGTATCCTGGGCGTCCCTTTATTTACCAATTGTATCTATAACACATCCGTAAAGTTCTTGATTTACGGTGAAGTTTTTTGAAAAATGAAAACAGAAGTAATGAAAAAGTATGATGTCGATTCTCTCTTTTAGCCCTCCTAGCGATTACTAACGTCCAATTAGGTATGAATTATCACCATAGTTGTTAAAATAGATCGATTAAAATGGTCACATGGATATGATTAATTGATACAATTATTTAATCTATCATTGTTCCTATCTCGTTAAATGATATTATTTTCTCATCGCCTCCGCAAGTATTAACTGTACACGATCATATGAATAATTGCATAACAAACTTTGTGGCATTTATCATCATCCAAAAGCCACCCTTTACACAATGATATTTGAATACAACTTTCTCTATTTTAGATATGGTTTACAAAGTCTTTTCCGAAATTGATGTTGACATCAAGGTTGCTTGACTTATTATCAGAGTATACAAAAGTTGTCATTATGTTTTTCAAGAACTAGAATTTTAGAAACTCAAAGTTCATATTTTTGTTTCATGACACTTTTGATTCATACATTTAACTCAGTTAACTCGTATATTTTATCATTTTATTCCTTTTCTTTAAAATGCAAACTAAATGCACCTTTGAACTTGTGCAAGCTCTCTCGTTGTTTTAGCAACTTAAGAGCGAATGACATGTGAATCCGCTAGAGTTTGGGTCCCGAGTGTCAAAGCTTCGGAGCAAGCCTCAAAACCCAATCAAAATAAATAAAAAAACAAGTTAATATTATAGAATAATGAAAACATGATAAGTACATTATTATTGAGTTAATTTGTACTTTGTGTTATTTTATAATTTTTTTCTTACATGTTATAAATCGTGTTTATGCTTTAACATCCACAACAAAAAAAAAAAGAGATGTGTCCTCATATGCATAGTTTTGTGCGTGTAAGAATTAATAAAAAAAAGTCTAGACTCTCATCAACTACATCTGTTGCCTTCACATTCGTTCACTGGTTGATATTATTGTCTATTCGTTGTCATAAGCGAATGAGGGTTACACTATGGTTAGAGGTGGTGGTGTTGTATGTTTATGCGTCACTCTGACTATATGTACATGTATGTACGTTATGTAATTTATGTAAGTTTTAGATTTTGTTAATCATCAATTTAGCATGTCACGTCTACCTTTGAGATTGAAGTTCAAATTATATAAAATGATGATATATATTACTAATAGGAGTATAAATATATTGTTAATAAGTAGATGTTTGTTCTAAAAGAATAAGCGTATTGATAACACATATCTTACAACTAATATTGTGGTCCTTTAACCCCTATTGTCATTCACTTTGTTTTGATCATTCATTGAAACTATTTATGAATATCATCGGTGTTATCGTTATTTACTTTCAATGTTGGTCCCTATTTTTAATATAATATTTAATATAATATTGCATTTACATATTTTAATATAATATTTAATATTAATTAAAGTTTGAAGAAAAAAAGAAAAAACTAAATATATTAAGGCAAATATAATTAAAACCCTCCTTTATATATTATTTAATAATTAATATTTATTGAAAACTTAAAAGAAGTTTGTTCAAGTTTGATTTTTTTTCTTATTTTGTATTTAACGTATATAATTTAGTTTTTCTCTAATAATATATAAGCTTTAATAGGAAAAGATCAAATGCATATATAATTTTATTTAATTTTTTCTACATTTCGATATAGATTCTTATTGAGAATCAACTTGCATTCAAAATAAAGTATTGTGTTTTAGATATAACTCATCCGTTAACTAAATTCATATTAAAAAGAAAAAGTAGAAGAAAGTTGAATTTTGTTTATAAAATTTTAAAATATATTAAACACCATTTTTATATGAGAAAAAGACTAATAAATGTTAAAAAAATAATATAAAAAATTCAAATAGCAGGTTCATATTTTCCTATGATTTATATCCCCTACTTTGAATAGCGAACACCTTATTTTTCACAATTAAAAAAGAAATTCCTACTTAATGTTTTTAAAACTAGACCGGACAGTGAACCGGACGTTTTACTGGTCCGATGGCCGGACCGGTTCAAATGGTCGGACCGTATATAAGAATCGGATAAAATTATAAGTATTTTTTATAAATATATGTAAAAATTACAAAAAAATAAATATATATATAAAAAAACCGATTCAACCGATCCGACCACCGGTTCCCGGTTCTACCGGTTCAACCGGTCCAACCACTGGTTCAACACTAAAACGGTTTTAAACACCGAACCGGACCAGATCGGAGTCCGGTTCCCGGTCCAACCGGTTGGACCGGCCGGTCCGGTTTTCAAAACCATGGTCCTACATACCATTAATATTCTTGAAAACAATTCTACAACTATCCTTTGTCTTCATATTGCCCGTTGTTATTCTGTTGACCACCCCACCGTGGTTGCACTCCCGTTGACCTTTTTTGTAAATTTTCTTCCTTTTTCTAGATCAAAGGTTTGATTGTTTGGAATTTCTAAATCATTTAATCACTATGATATGAGATTCGGGGTTGGTGGTGGTGGTATGAAATTTGTAGGTTAGGTTAAATTTTGGGTGTAATTCCAACTAATAAATCAATTCTTGTTTGTGGAAAATCTGTAATAGTTATGTTGTGAAAATATAACCACCTTCAAAAAGCAATCTTGATTAGAGATGTCATGTTTGAATTAATATATAGTTAGGTAATATATGAAACTTGATTACAACTTTAAACAATTGGATAGTCATCCAAAACAATATCTTTAAACAGATTTCCTAATAACTTTACTTTTATTAATTTAACAGTATATTTTTATAGTTTAATTTTATAAATATAACCTAAAGAAAGTACTGATACTAATCCTAATCCATTTTTACTCTTTAATAATATTAATCATTAATCATGATCCATAAAATGGTTATAAAACAATTGCAATCATCTCTCTCACTGTGATAATAAATTTTACTATGTGCAACTATTATTTGGTTCTGTACTTAAAAAAAGTTTCTTTTATCTAAATTACCTTTCTTCATGCAATTTTTTTAATATATAATCACTGTTTTATCCAAAAACTATGATAATTAACTTCACGGCTGGTCCCAAGAATTCTTACAAGGGTTTAGGCCCGGGGCAAGAATAAATAATGAGCCTTTATAATACGACATATAAAAAATTTAAACCAAATAATTTGTATATAATAAATTTCTAATACAACGATAATTGTTATAACAATAAATAAAATAAAAGTATTATATCAAATGATTTAATTTACTTAATTAAGCGAATTGAGAGACTCTACTAACGTTTTTGGTCTTACTATATTAAATTAGATTTAGACTAGGTAAATGTTATTGGGTTAAATTATCTAAAATGTTAATGTGCTCTTAGGTAAAAATTAATGGGATAAAATAGTCACATTGTTATTGGATTTATTGATAGTTTTTTAATTTAAAAAAATATGTATATATATATAAAATTTTAAAAATATTTTGAGCCCTTGAGAAAATCAGGTCCTTGGCGGTCGACCCCTGAATTAACTTAAACATATTGTTGTTAAAATGATACATATCTATATAAGACCTACTTCTAACAATCTTTATTTCTTTCTCTCAACACATGTGATTACCATTTATATACAAGTTTCCATGTTTTCTTACGATCCTTTACTTATAACTGATTACGTATTAAATGACTCGTGTAGCGTTGCATATCTACATCGCTCTCTTGTAATTCTAACACTCAAATGTGTCCAATAAGCTAAGTAAAAACTATTATGATACCTAGCAACATGTACTCAAGCTTAACTTTCAAATCTTGGATTATAATTTCCATCTAATTTTTTTACATGTTGGTTTAATTATTTAATAATAATTCAATTGAAACCCAAGATTTAAAAGCTCATCATCTCCTGTCATCTCTCTCAAAACTCCATATATTCTTGCACCAGAGGATTGCCCCAAACACACACTCACACCCTCATCTTTCCATTAATTTATCCTATTCCCATCTGCAAATTCCATTTCTTTTCATTTTATACACTACACAAGTGGACGAATCAACCAACAATTTCCAATCTTTTCCATTAAAATACCTTGCCTTTGCTCAACATCAACCCAATTTCACGCTAAGATCTCCTTCTTCCATTCACTTTCCATCAATGGTGAGTGGTTAAACGACCCATTTGATTGCAATTTTGTTAGCTTGTGCTTCGTTTTTTGATCAGTTTCTGTGATCTGATTCAATTGTGGGCGTTTAGGATTCTGAAATCTACTCGGGATTGACGTTTGATGGATCCGATTTCATCGATTTCTGCTTGTGAATACTCAATTCCCCATTCCGATCAATTTCTTCTACTCGATTGTATCAGGATAAGGTAAACATTCACTGGTTTTCATCTTCCATCACCCACATTTTGATCTGTTCAATTGGGATTTCCGTACAATTCATGTTCGATTCAAGAAATCGATTCATGAAATCTGTGCTGTTTCAATTGATGGAATTTTGATGGGTTTGATCTTAAATCGTTGTAGCTGAATTGGGTTTGCATCTGAAGTTACTTTAGTAGTGAATTATACTCAATTTAATGGCAATTCAACATGGGGAATTTGACTCTGGTAAACTGTTCATCGGTGGGATTTCATGGGACACCGATGAGGGTCGATTGAAGGAGTACTTTAGCAGTTATGGTGAAGTGATTGAGGCTGTGATCATGCGAGATCGAGTCACGGGTCGGGCTCGTGGGTTCGGGTTCGTGATCTTTGCTGATCCTACAGTTGCAGAGAGAGTTGTAATGGAGAAACATATGATTGATGGTCGAACAGTAAGTTAATTAACTTGTTTTTACCCTTTATTTACAGTAGAAGTGTTTGGATGTGTGTTTATACCACATTATAGTAAGGTGTTTGGCATTTCATTTTCTGATAGTTGCGTTTTCGAATAGTAACATCAAACAGCAGTAGACGCGTATCCAAACACTATCTCCTACGACCCGTTTGGTTGTAGACTTGTAGTTGATTACGGATCAGGCTGATTCTAGATATTATTATTACGCGATCACTTTCAAGTTTCAAATCGCAATGCCAAACACGCCCTAAGGCGCTACTTCGAAACATAGTAGTCAAAGACGCCAAAGGCGCAGTCCAGCTCAGCAAAAACCGCCTTGCGTCCATCCAGACGCATAGACGCAAAAGGTTTGGATTGACCAAAATCTAAAATATACCGTTTCAACGACCTAAATTAGTCGAAAACAGTCTCAACAAGCCAAGATATAGTCTAAAAGTGCTAAAAATGGCCAAGAATACGCGTGCCCCTTGCTTGTCTCGGGCACGCGCATTTTAAGCGCCTAGGGCCCACCCGTTGCGCCTTGAGCCTTTGACTAGTGTGATTGTAAACAATCTTTCTGATATAAGTGAAACAAAGGAGTTTATTTTCTCTTAATATCAAAATTTGCATATCCAAACATTTTGTAGGTTGAAGCAAAGAAGGCTGTACCAAGAGAAGACCACCATGTGGTGAACCGAAACAGTAGTAGTATTCAAGGATCACCGGGCCCTGGTGCGCGTACGAAGAAAATATTTGTAGGCGGTTTAGCATCTACGGTCACCGAGAGTGATTTCAAGAAGTATTTTGATCAGTTTGGGGATATTACAGATGTAGTGGTGATGTATGATCACAACACTCAAAGGCCAAGAGGCTTTGGTTTCATCACATTTGATTCGGAAGAAGAAGTTGATCGTGTGCTAATTAAGACGTTTCATGAACTTAATGGTAAAATGGTTGAGGTTAAACGAGCGGTCCCAAAAGAGTTATCACCCGGGCTTAACCGCAGCCCGTTGGTCGGTTTTAACTATGGGTTAACCCGACCCAATACATTGTTCACTAGTACTTACCCGCAAGGCTATAGTATGAGCCCGAATGGAGGTCAAACTGCTAGTCGGCTCAGCCCAATTGGTGGGGCCCGAACCGGGTTCTCTCTGTTTGGTTCATCTAGTTATGGGATGGGTGTCAATCTTGAGTCCGGTTTGAGCCCGGGTGTGTTTGGAGCCATTTCTAACAATAACGGGTATGGGCGAGATTTGAGTCCGCATTTTAGTGGAAACTCAAATAGGTACATCTCTCCTATAGGATATAACCAAAGTAGAGTCGGAAACGAGTCGTTTATCGGTTCATCAACCCGAAACATGTGGGCCGACAACGGGCTCACGGGCCCTGGTGGGTCGGGTGTGTACTCGGGTTCAGGAAGTGGTGGTTTTGGAGTATTTGAAAATGGGCCTAACTGGGGCTCATCTCTACCTACTCAAGGTGGAATGAACTCTTCTGGCTATAATAATGGTGGAAGTATTGGGCCAGTAGGGGGCCCTAAAAACAACTATGGGCTCACACTTGGAAGAAATGGGCCCAGTATAGGTCATGATGGGTCTTATGGTAACTTGTACCGAGGGGGTTCAATGTACGGTTACCCGACTTGGCAGTCTTCGCCTACTGATCTCAACAGTCCGGGCCCCGGCCTAGGCTCGGGCTCATCCGGTCACGGACTCGACAAGTCGGAGGATGTTGGAAACTATAGCATTGCAAATAGACAAACTAATAGGGGTATGTATGTATACTACAATTAATTTCTAATTTCAAGAATGTTTTCAAGATTTATGTAATTAACTTGTTTCTTGGTGAATAATTTCAGGGATTGCTGCATAGAAATTTCAAGATTTACATACAAAAAGGTAACTTTAGGAGGAACTATGGATAACCCTCTTTCGTATAATATAACACGCACGCAAATTTTCAGTACTAGCTTCTCAGAGTTACAGATTGACACGCAAATTTCATGTTTCAAAAGGGTTTTTGTTGGCAAGTTTTGATTTTTAATTGACCATAGGTTCCGGCTGGACAACGGTTGATATGCATCTTTCAAATGAGGGTCATTAGATTATAGACCAAATAATATTTGTTTCTCTTTTGGTTTCTTCGGGTGGGGTTTCATTTGTTATTGACGAGAATGTTGTAAGTTGTAACATATGGCAAAGTTGTCGGTACTTGATTTCGTTTCTATGAGTGTATTTTCGGTTTCGGTTTTGTTTACAAAGTGTGAATGATTAGATATTTGAGTTAATAAGTTTACTATAAGTTTGGTTTCTGAAAAATGAGATGTGACAATCGGTCCCGTTTATAGATACGAAGAGTATAACAATTGGCCCCATAAATAAAATAAAATAGACAATAACATGAATAAATTCCATTTGTTGTCGGGTCCACATGAAGTAGATAAGATCCACTAGTCGTTTTTCTGCCCACCACATAAATACAATTTCTTGAATCAAAAGTCAATGGAGTTGTTATATTTCTTCCAACAGTTAATTTTAATATAAAACGATTAAAAATCAGGTCTTATTTAAGATGTTATTTCAATTGGATATAAATCGGTTTCTGTCATATAATTTGTTAAAATTTAATAAAGATAAATACATCAAAACAGTTTACTCAAGTTTATAAGACGTATTATATGCTAAAACTCAAGTTTATATAAAATATCATGTGCTAAAAGTTCTAAAAACACAACTTTATATAAAATATAATATACTAATAGTTACAGAATAAAGATAAAGCTGCTAGAAGATATCTAACGATATATAATCAAATCAAATGTGCACTTTGTTAGATTAAGGGGGTAGAACTGAAGTTCATTTTTATTTTTTCACATACAAACGGTAACTTTTTAAAGCCCTCACTAAGAACCATATTTAAAATTTTGAAGTTATAGGTTAAACGGTTGCGGGGATAGCTCAGTTGGGAGAGCGTCAGACTGAAGATCTGAAGGTCACGTGTTCGATCCACGTTCACCGCAATTGATTTTTTCTTTTAATTACGGTTTTTTTATTTGTTTTGTTTATTTATATTCACCTTGTTTTCTTTAAATACATTGTTTAATGGTTAGATCAGCTATAGCTGATACAACTAATTGTGTTTTAATGATGTAATCATAGAAAAGATCAAGGAACACATACGTGAAAGTAGAAATAGACCGATATGTTGGTTAGGCTGGTTAAGGTTCGAAGAAAACGAGTCATGTGTTTTAGAGGCACGTCGTTGTTTCTTGAATCTAATATTGTAGTATGACATGTTTTCACCGTCCAAATAAAGATATATGGACATAGAGTGTATTGGCGATCTTAGATTACGATCATTCCTTGATCTGAACTTGATTATACAAGATACAACTAATATTGTACTCTAATGATGACTTTGAATCCAACTAATGTTGATGTGTGTGATTAGATTGCATATTTATTAAATGTGAGCGTCATATCCGTAATATCTGAGTAAATGATAACTATCACCTCTTACCCACATCAGACATGCACATTATCATAGATGCTTACGTTATTCATCAGATATTTTTTTTCTTTGATCTAACATGGCTTATCCACTACTGACCGCAAACCGACTGCTTTTATGGTATTATGATAACTTAGTAATTCATAAATGCTTTTAACCGTAAACCAACTATTGCTATTAAAACCATCAAAATAAAAAAAGTTTAAATAACTTTTTATGATATCCTAAAAAATGCTTTTGTTTTTTGAGTAGTTTTTTAATGGGGACTTATACATCATCTAATTATATTGCTAAAATACACAAATTCCTATTCTACATTTCTACTCATGCTAAGATTTAAGCTATAGTCTTTTTTAAAGAGTTTAAACTAACAACTCAAATTATATTTTTTACTAGTTAATAACTCTCTTTCACAAGCTAATTACTATTTAAGCATTATTAATAATTAATAATATCCTAATAGAACAAATACATCTCCATCCACCATGTCACCTTGTCTTCACCAATTCCAAATTTCTTTTTTCATAAAGTCGATCATTGTGGTCCAATTTATCTTAAAAGATCTACTTTTCCAAAATAAATTTGAAATTTAGTGGAACATTAAAATTTGTGTAAAAAGTGAATTGATTTTGTTTATACTTTATATTTTTGTCTACGTTAAAGTTAATAAATTAGCTAATTAACTTTCAGATTTTTTTCTATTAAACTAATCATTTTGTTGCACTCATTTTTAGGAAAATAGTAGTATGACTAGTAATCAACTATAATGACGTAAATAAATGTAAAACTTAGTCTTGAATTGGGTTGTTCGAATTACCTAAATCATGAGAAAAAAATAAAGAAAATATAAAAAAAAAGTAAATGATTTTGTATTAAAAAAATAAGAGTTGAAAGCAAATATGAAGTTAAGTTGTATCTAAACAAACTCAATTCTATTTGGTTCTAAAACAAAATTTCGAATTAAGTTCAAAAATCACATTAGGAATCAGTTCAGATGCTAACCCGATTTAAAATTTCAAAAACCAAATTCAAAAATTTCATTCGAATTCATATCAATTTGATTTTTGTAAACTCCGGTTCACTTAATAAACTTTTAATTTATGTTCCCATAATTTTTCTTTATAAGAAATAAACATATACAATCTCTTATGATATCCGACAAAAAAGTTTTTAAAACCTCATTTTCTCTCTCCCTCTCCCTCTCCGTCTTACTTATCAACCATGACCATATATAGTTTATATGCTTTGAAACGAACCACGCGTTAACTAAACCCGACATTCATGTGTTAGAAACCAACCAAACCACTAAAACAAATATTTAACTGAATCGAAATCAACCTCAATGTAGGCCCTAATAAGCATATGATTGATTCACTTCACCTTATAGTTTAGTCAATGTTGCTTTTATTACATTATCATTGAGAACACAAGCAATTGATAATCTTAATTAACCCAAAGAAAACATAACCAACATTATTGAACTAATGATTGTATGATGAACCTATCTTAAAGCAACAATATGAACAATTATACCGCGCTTCTTATCCGTTTCCTCGACTTTTGTATCGTTTAACTTAGCTTGTCGATCCATTTACGAGGACGTTAGTGAATAACATTCGTTGATACAACTCAACTTCACAGTTATATAAATAAATGCAAAAAAGAGAGTGAATATTGGTAAAATATTACACAAAATGAATACGTTGTTTTAGTTGGTGTCCCGACCCGCGTGAGAGTAAACGGGCTCGGGAATTCTATGTGATGGTATATCATCACAACCAGATAATCCCCGCATGACCACGATATGAAACATCATCCTTAATGTTTCGATTCCAGGACGGAAAATGAATACCATAATGTTTTCCTATAAATTTACATTTTCTATATCTGATTATTTTGATTTTAATAATCAGATATAGAACTCAAAATTAACCTTTGTCAAACACTTTGTTAAACGTGTATATATATTCACATAGTCGTGTGTTTTCACAACGATATAGTTTGGATATTCATAATCAAATAACAAAAACCGACCGATAGTGACAAAGACTAAACACGAAAGACAGATATAATAAAAACACATCGATCCATCCATACATCCAAAATGGGTCAAGTTCATTCATGTCGTTACAAAAGTTAAAAATTATGTTACATAACATTGTTCTAGACACATACATAATTTCCAACTTCTGCACGAATATGGATGAAATTATGTCTTAAAACAACATAAACTAAAGAGTATTATTAATCATGGGTCTTCTTTATTCTACACCCTAACTTGTCACCTGTAAATCACAAACAGACACTTTAAAAGAAAGCCCGACTCCCGTAAAACACCCGACCCGACCCGTTTGGAGTCTGAATCTTCTGGTCCGAGCCCGATTTGCTAGAATCCGGGCCCGGGCCCTCTTTCTCCACATCCAAAGGGAGCTTCATTTTAGCTAAAGATTCAGTAAACTGCTGCATACTCTTCATGTACAGATCCACAAAGTCCTGCTGCACCACCTTCTGGTCAAAGTCCGTGTTGACCGTCACGATTGGCTTCTTTATCGCACTCTCACCAACCGAATCACCCTCGGGGTCACGGGTTTTTGTGGGTGTTTCTTTCGGTGGCGAGTCGTATTCTTGATTGGAACATTGAGACTCAATGGTTGAGACACTTGTAGGGGGGGATTCGGTCTTCGGGGTCTCAACTGTTTCGACAACAGGTGGTTCAGTTTGATCATCAGTGTCGGATGACACTAAGCTCTCTGAGCTCAGACCATAATACTCGGTCACCATCATATGGTTTTCGGTCACGATCTTAGGGTCTGGAAACTCGATCTTGTCGAGTTCAGCTAGCTCTGAGTCAGTGGCGGTTCCGCTGGCTGCAGGTGGCGGTGGGATCGCGATAACGTCAGGTGAGGCCCCGGTGTATGATAAAGACAGGTGAACATAACCGGATGGCGAGTGGGAAAGATCAGTTGAAGATAGAGTGAATTCGTCATCTAATTTTCCATTTTTGATGAGGATTTTGGACAAAGGGATTAAAGCAAACCCTAACAACTGATCTTCAAGATAGTTTCTCACCCTGCTTAACATGTAAACCTCACACTTAAGTGAAGAATCAATGGTGGGAACATTGAGTTTGAGGGTCTCGTTAAAGACGGGGTTTTGACCGCCCCCGTTGATGGTTTGAGTGGTGACTGATCTTTCGGGGTGGCTCGTGATGCAGATTTTGGCGTAAACGTCTTGTTTGTGGTATATGCAGATGTTATGGATGTCTCTAGCTTGGTGAATGTGGATCTCAAGAACACCAAGATATGATTCGGGTTCGGTTATCTTTGATGTGGTGTTCGGGTTTTTTGTGAAAAGATTGAGATTTTGATTTTCGGTTTCGGGGAACAGAGATGAGGTCTTGAATGGTGATACAACAGATTGAGGAGATTCCATGAGAACCTGTAAATTTTTTAAAGACTTTAAAGATTAAGAAGCATCATAAAGTGTATTGTACTCAATCTTACACCTTTGTGCAGCAAAATATCACAAAATTAAACAGCAAGAACTCTAGATGATCAAATATTGATCAAATTCATGATTATGAACCTTAGATGATGAACTATTACAGATTTCAAGATCAAGAAACAGCAGAATTTGGAGTCAAATCACACCCTTTTGCAGCATAATTTCACATGATTAAACATCAAGAACTCTAGATTATGAGGAGCAATTATGAACCTTAGATGATGAGCAATTATAAACTTCAAAGATCAAGAAGCACGACTCAGAGTCAAATCACACCCTTTTGCAGAAAACTTTCATAAACAACAAAAACAGTAGATTATGAGGAATTTGAACATATATTGAGCAAATTGCATGATTTATAATTAGTTAAATCATCGATTTTGATGAGCAAAACTCATTTCAATCACTGAAAGATTGAAAATTTGTCTTTAAATTCATGGGAATTAAGAATTTAGGCAACCTGCAAACATCACAAACCCATGAAGAACAGCTAATCGAAAATCAAACCTGCAAAGAAGTAAGAACCCTAATCTTGATCCAAAACCCCAACTTCCAATTACACAAGAAATGATCATAAACCCAAGTTTAATTCAAGTAAATAAACAAAACCCAAATCATTAACCATCTCAAATTCAAGAAAAACATCTGATTTACCTCAACAACAGCTCCAAAATCAGAATCCAACACTAAAACAGATAATCAAAAAGCTAAAACAACAAGAATCTTGAATCAAAGATTCATAAGAATCGAAGAAATCAAGAAAGTAGAACATTTATTAAAGAAAAGTTAGGTGATTTCTTGCCTTTTGGAGACCAAAATTGAGGAAATTTATGTAGAATTGTTGAATTTTGAGCCGGAAAACCTGCAGGCAATCAAGTTGGGGAAGCGAGAGTAGAAGAAATAAGGATATTAATAATAATAAGAAGAATAACGTTAAAACTGAGAGAGATAATATTGTCCCTTGAAAGTAATTGATGAGTTTTATGGACTGTGTAGTCTGTGAAAGCTTCTGCATTCGTGTGTCCCCATTTTTATAAGTTGCTTCCTCCTTTTTAATATTTTATTTATAAACAATAATGAATATCTTTAATAGTTTCGACCATTTATCCCTTTGGTTAAAAAGACTATTCTAGCGACTATAAATGTTTTTTTAGATTGAGAGTTTAAATTCTGTAACAGATGTATTATATAGATTTAGATCACTTCAATGTTGTGTTTTTTATTTAACGAAAGAAAAAAAATGAAACACTTTTTTTTTCTTTTCTATTTTTTCTTTCTTTTCTTTATCTTCATTTCCTTTCATTTTGGAATGAATATTTTAGCCTTTTTTTTCTTTCATTTCTTTTTATTGTTCATTTTTAAGTAAACTCGGGATAAAGATTTCTAACAATCCTTCCATTTTCTTTCATAAAAAAAACTCTGGAACACAACTACTTTTTCTTTCCTTCAATTTTCTTTCTGAATTGGTTAGACATTTGCATTTGAATAGTTAAAACGATATACTACCTCTTAATGGTTCAGACATCTTAATGGTTCAGCAATTAATGGTTCAGATCGCTTATTGATTCAGCACTTAATCATTCAAAAGTTGTCAAACAATCTCTTAGATGGTGTAAAGAGTTGTTTAATAAAAATGATCTTTTAGTGTTATGAGCTTTTTATCATGAAAATTTTAACTAAGATTTTGGCTTGAATCATGATACTTTGGTTTATAAAATTTGCTAGACGTAAAATATTTCATAAAAGATTACAATATTTTGTTGAACAATAGAATGACCCCGAGTTAAAATAGATTAAAATCTTTCATAATATTTATTTGTCACGACTATTGTCTTCATTGTCGCCACAACACCGTAACCACACCCTCATCACCACTTCCCCCACTACAACCATAAATTAATTTCATTCATAATTATATAAACTAAACAACTTTTGTGGATTAGAAATACGTGTTATAGGTTTTTTTTAAATGATTTTGGTTCCATTTTCTTTGAATTTCAATTATTTAGCATGTTTTAGTTTCATTTTTTTTATTTTTAATTCATTATTTTAAATTTACGTGAACCCCCTTTACCGTTTGGCATGCAATCCATCAATCTATTGAATTTGTTTTTAGTGTTATGTTACATCTAGCAGTTTATATTTTTTTTAATTAGGGAGGCAAATCGTATGCAATGTATTTTATTTACACATGGTAAAAAGAATATTTTGACATTTATTTCTTAAAAGTACAATATATAAAGCATATAAAAGATGTATTTTAAAATATCATAAAATTAAGAATAATTACTTTATTCAATGCATAAGATACAACCACTTATGAGGGTAAAATAGTATTTATAACATTATTTGCATATTACCATTTACAATTTGTTACATAATATCTTTATACTTATTAACATTTGCATATAATTTTATATTATCTAAGCATTAACAAAAAAAACTTAATATGTTTTAAGATTTCATCTATCTATTAATTTATCACATTTAAACACGTTTTTAGACTACAACTTAACATGTGTTTTTTTAAATGTTTGGTGTAAACTTTTTGCTAAACAGATCTGTATTTTGTGAGGTACAATAAGTTAATGCGTATATGCACAAGTAGTCATACAAAACCCATTTATTTGGTGTTTTAAATTTTAGTTTACAAAAAACATAATAGACTTTTGTAAAATTATAACAAGAAATAACATAATATTAAGTGCATGTGTCGGATGTTAAATGACATCCCGCCGTATTACGCAGACACCCATCTAGTTACTTAAAAGTACTAAAAGTACAATGAATAAACATACGACAATCATGTAAGAGTAAATATCGAATATGTTGTTGTGTGTGAATAAAATGTATTTTATAAATATCACCTCTCTTATTTATTAATACCAATAACTCTTTTTATTTAAGAAAAATACTACTATCTATTTAAAATCTGTGGACAGAAAGATGTCATAAAAAATAAATCAAGTTTCACACTTTCACTAAAAAGCCACTCTAATATTCCAATATATCATGGCCGAAAATTAACAAAAAAAACGATTGTAATGCAATTGTGTTTATATTAGGACGTGGGAATATAAACTTTGAGTTTATGAATAGTTTCTGTCTACAAAATATAGCTTTAACATGATATATTTAAAAGTCTCTTAAAATGTTAAATATTCCAGGTTTTCCACAAGAAATATGTAACTATAGACGTAGGGTACCTAAAAACCAGGATCCGAGAATCACAAATAATACTCGACCTGTCATAGAGCACGGGCACGTGTCATATATCCAGGGAATTACGATTATCACATATCCTAACAGTAAATATATCACACACCTGATCCCATGAAGGGTAAGACCCAAGTGCATAACAAACTTATTAACACCACTCTCATTATTATAAATGACGTTTTACATGTATCATAAAACACTATATATACAAGGTAAAGATTATTGATTCAAATATACTCTTGGTTCTATACATTTTTATTTTGAAATTTATTATAAAAATATGTCAATTACAAATATTCTTGTTTTAAATTATCTACTGTTATAATATTTCTAAAATCAAATATACTATTTTTATTCTGTATTTTGACTATCTTAAGTAATTAGACACATGTCAAGGAAACACTTGATTAAATAAGCTATTGTTTGGTAAAATTTTGCTGGTATAAATAATTATTTATCCATCAACGTACCTTTCTTTCAAATTGAGATAATTTTATTAAAATAAGATTAATATCACTATATCAGCTAATATTTATAAACCATAATATTTCATTAAAACTCTTTTTGTTTTATTATAGATGTGTTTATAATTATATTTTCTTTTGAAATAACGAATAGTAAGAAATAAAACGAGTTAAATTAATATCTTTTTTATTTAAAATTTTTATCTTTATTCGAAAAATACAAAAATTTACCGCATTATTTATTCAATGTAACTATTGCAAGGGACCCACAGCTACGCATGTGATGACGTGGGTGGGAACACAATCAGGTGAGTGCGACCACAGCATATGTACCCTAGGACGGTGGGGTACCACCCTCTTGTATCGTGTTAGCCGAAGACTTATTTGATATTGTCAATGAAGCCCACCAACTTTTCAAACTGTCCAAATGGGCCCCCGAAAGTTTTTAAGCCCTTTGTCGGTGGAATGTCTTCCAATTCATTTATTAGGGGCAGCCGTTTCATGTGTTACATATTATAATGTCCGAAATAAATTTATCAATGATTATGTATCGTCACTAAGGGGTTTTATCATAGTGATCATAAATTTCTCCTAAAATAATAAGTGGGACGATCATTAACGTTGTTTGTGTTTACGGGCATGGGTTGTCTTCCGCTAATTGTTTACATGGTGATCAGGCTAAAAATATTCGTTGGCCGTTAAAAAATCACACCTCTCTAAGTAATATAAAGGATAAAGATCACCTACTTCAAGAGAATGACTCTTCATTTGAAACACTCATAACGCTTTTCTAGACATAAAAAGTTCTGAACGACATACATTGTACCAGTACACCGAATCCAAATCATACATCCTTTGAAGTTGCGTCTCTGTAGGATGTTTTTACGATTGATGTATATAATTTTTATTGATTAACCTCCCCTCTGATTCTACTTATAGCTTTTGCTATAAGTGAGATTAAAGGAATACATTTGTTTGTTATATGTTTTTCATAATACAATTATAAATGAATACCACAACTATCTTTTCAATTTTCATAGTAACATGTTGAAGCCCTTGATTCCTTGAACACTAAAACTTAAAAAGTCTTATAATCTTGTGAAGAAATATGTAAGATGTTAATCATTTTAAAATTCAACTCATAAAAATCTTTAATGTAACGCTCCAACCCAAAATAAACGATGTGTTACCATTACATGATCAAAGAAAGTAAATTCTTATTACATTTGACTTTACAAAGCAAGAGATCTCATCTAACATGGCCTCTATTAAGGTAAATGAACACTTTACAAAGATGATCCCTAACTCTAAGTCATTTTATGAAAATTCCATTTACTCATGATAAAACCATTAATCAAAGGTTTTATTATAAACTAATTTATGTCTCTTTCATTTAAAAATAAAATTTCATATGTCGTGTAAACTGTTTAGTTTGTGGAAAATATCATAGAAACATTTGTGATAATGATAATGGTGATGGTAATGTCAGTGACAACTGACATGGGGTGGTTGTGGCGGCATGCACTGGAGGGGATGGTGGGGTTGGCATTAGTTGTGGTAGGGATTATGGTGGCGCTAACGATAATTCCAAATGGTAGGGGGTGGTAGAAGCAACAACAACGTTGATAGCAACAATAGTAATACGATAGTAACAGAGGTGGGGGTGACAAAACCCAGTGGTGATGGTAAAGTAAGTGTACAATTTGCTAATTATGTTACGTTCTTTAGTTATACTTTGTTTTTTCTTTTCTGATTGAGTTGTGAGAAAAATACAAACCATTTAGTTTAACCCAAAATAAATATTAAATACTCAAATTAACCTAGATTTAATTGTTTGAGTTCATGTTACCAATTATGACCGTAGCAATAAGGGAGAAGACTATTTATATTTTATTTTATATACTATATTAGATATCCGTGTGTTATAGGGTTAAAATAGAAAAATTATATAATAGATTATATATGTGTATAATCTAATATATATTATAGATAATATATCAATGATATTATTATATATAACAAACACTTAAGTTATAAACAATAGTATAAAAAAGATTTTGTCATCTATAAATATTCATAAAACTCTTTATATACATGTTATAAAAATTTTAGTTTTAATAATGATTAGCTACAAGTTAAATTTTATTCTAACAAAATTAAGTTTCATTACTTTTAATAAAATCTTATTTAGTTTCTAGAAAGAAATTACGATTAATATAGTATTACATTAGTATTATTAAGAAAATTCTTAAAATCAAGATCATTATTGAAAATTGTAAATTTAATGTGGTAATGACATGTGGACAATTTTATGTGGAGCCTAAATAGAGATGAATGGACGTTCTAGAAAATAACCATATGATTGATAGTTATTTTAATTTATTAGTATAGATACAAAGTAATATTTCTAATTGTATCCATAGTATAAACCATAAACATATAATACACACCCTAAACTATTAACAACTTGCATAATTGGCCTATGGAATCCAAGGCTTGACATTAGGGTTTGCTACATCAATATTAAACCACCTTCCTTGTTTGCTGAGGTGCATTAATCTACCTCTAGTCAAATAAGTTACATTGACATTTCATGTGTTAAAAGTATTAAACTTTTGGTCAAGTGTCATAAATAACTCAAATTATAATAAGTGTCTATGAAGACGATTTATAGACCAAATATTATGAGATTGTTCTTATTTAAAATATTTAGAAAATACCGGTACAATCTAGTCAGACACATATATTAACTAATATCAACCTAATTTATTTGATACTTACGTATGATTTAGAAATTCTTTTTAAATTTTTATATTTCATGTCTTCATCTCATATTTAACACATACTTGTGTTTGTTAGTCATATACATCCTTTCATATTTATATAATAATTAAATGCTAAAGAGTGCTAAAGAGGGGTGTGAACTGCTTCTATAGTCAAAACTCTAGTAGTCCACTGTCCATAGGCGTTTTGAAGCAACAAATGTTATGCTCCTTTACTTTTAAATTATCACTCACATTTTATTTGTTACATAACAAAATTTGTAGTAATAGAAGTAGTATTATCATCGAAGATAATTACTCTTGAGACAAAAACAATATCCACATAAGGGTTGGTGGATTAAATGATAATAATTTAGCTTTTAATCCATATGATTTTATTTTAACTATATCAATCCAAACCCTTACCATCCACGTCAACCAACTGTCCTCCACCGCCTACTCCGCCCACCTTCGGCGCTAAAAATTATTTTCGCCCCCGCCTCCCTACGAGAGTTTTCAAGCTTCACCACTGATCCCATCATGCCTTTCCTTACTCCATTGTAAAATACTTTTAACATCTAATTCAAAACTTTAATAAGTGTAAAGTATAATTATACGATTTTAGGTTATTATTGACACGTTTGATCTTCTCGTAACCCTTGATGTAAATCATATTAGGGTATTAATTAAGTTTTTTCTCAATAATTTCCTAGATTTAGGTTACCTTATTTCAAATGATGATAAGTGTTTGAATATAGATTAAACACAAAATTTTCAAATTAAACATAAAATTACACACCAACCCATGATATCAACACCATATTGATTCTAGATTCAAGAGAGAAAAAGTTATAATTAAATATCTTTTTAAACCAATATTATATATGTGCGTGTATATAACTGAAAATATATACGAAAAGAACATTTATATTAACTTCTTTCAAATGATGATAAGTGTTTGAATTTAGAAAATCTAACATCATCTAGATAGCGTGAGGTAGGTGCATCACTTTCTTGGCGTTCCCAATAATTGTCGTCAATTAAATATTCATTGCCGGTTGATTAGTGATGGAATTAGGTGTTTAAATAGGTATATATTTTAAATTAATCATTTATTTATACTGATTTATAATGTAGTCTCGTTTTTTTTTTACATTTAGGAATCCACAATTTTCATTTGTGACATTTTAATCTCCATACGTCTATTTTTTATTATTAATTTGTTAGCAATTTAAGTACCTTTATATTAACTTTTTTTTATAAAATTAAAATGCTGAAATCTTAGATTTTAATAATATAAATCACAAAGTAAAAGTTGTCTTAAGTTATATTATCTCATCACTTTCATGGAGACACATAGTATAAAAGGATGCAAGTCTAACCAGGTAAATTATAATTTTTATATGTAACTTATATTATCGTTTATCAATTGAAACTTTGTACTCTGGCCCACAAAAAAAATTGTACTTACTTTTAAAATATTATGTTATACATTATTGTCTTCAAAAACAAAGTAAAAAGTAAAAAAAAAAATGAATATTGAATTCCAATAAATACTTTTGTTGTTTTAAATAAATAATTATTTAACAATGCACCACTTTGTTGTGATCATGATTACTAACCCTAATTGTAGCTATTCGTTTTATTATTTACAAAGACAATTGGGGCATTAGGCTATGTGTTACACATTAGTTAGTGTGACTAAAAAGTGTAGTTACATATACATGATATTAAAGATTTGTAATAAGGTGAATAGATGAGTTGAAGGCTTTATTAAAAAAAAGTAATTGATCTCGAGTTGTTGAGAGTCCAACGTGTATGACTATGGTCATACCAGGGAGGACAACACTCGTAGAAACGATATTCCACACCCCTACTACATCACTAATATTCACTTACTCGCAAAAACATAACCGATAGTCTTAGTTTTATTTTTTATGTGACCCGACCTAATAAACCAAATATTTGAGTGTCAAATAAAGAGGTATAAAAATTATGATGTCTTCATCACTAAACAATTTTATATTCTTAACCCCAAAAATATAATACAAACAATCCCAATCCAATTCAACAACTAAAACGTCTCGAAAGGTAATATCACAACACGTGTCCTCACTAAACTTCAAAAATCTCTTCGCATTATTTTATATGTCTCCTTCCCGTGGTTAAACGAGCTAAAATATTGGTATATTCTAAGTACATTTTGCATTCAATTAATGTTTTTATGATAAATGTAAATAAAAAATCATTTTCCATACTTTATATCCTTAAGCTTTTGTATATTAATATAAATAATGCAATAAGAGAGGTATTTTTAACTTTGAATGAAAGTAAATTGTGTTCATGGTTCTTAGGAATTAGGATATAGTCAATTAGTAGAACAATTCACTACAGAGACTTTATAATATATATGACCTTATTGAAAAATCTAAGTAGGCAAGTAGCAGATGTTGAGATTTTATAAAGAAAAGTAAAATAAAAGACTATGAAATTTATGGTCACTAGAGTTTTTTTTTAACGGCTAACGAATAATTTTTAAGTCCGGTCACCCGGGTAAATCCATTGGCGAAAGGCCACCCACGCTCGCGAACACAAACAATGCTGGTGACCCGGTTCGCCCATCATTCCAAGGGAAACCCATCACTCAAAAGGCCCACTGTGGTAAAACCATTGGCTCACTTAAAACATATTACAACAAATGAAACTCCAACCTATGACCTTCACTTTGAAAAATCAAAAGACCTCTCCTCCTAAACCACTTGATCTATGACTCATTGACGGTGACTATAGTTAAAAGATCCAAATTTTATGACTTATAAACAACAATAGTAGTAGTCATAATTAAATATAAATTTAGCATATGGAATCATAATCCCTCCAAATTAGACTTTTGAAAAATAAGTTCTCCCTCATTAAATATATATCCTTTTTTCTCTCAAGTTGACAATTGAGGTCCAAAGTGACACCCACTTGATAGATACAAGAGATATTAGGTCAATAAGCTCCCCTTTTCCTTTCATGCTATTCTTTTCTTTTATTTTTTCCATTGTTGTAGAAAAAAGGTCACAATACAAGAATTGAACACTTCCAATTTTGACTTTGAAAAGTCAATATTAAGTTACATTGAGTAAATGTCATTGTCATATATCTTATGGACGCCTAAAACAAAGTGTATACATAAGATGCTATGTTTTGGGGAAAATGATCATTAAGAGAACATAGTCTAGTGCAATATGACATAGTCCTGGTAACATTAGGGTGCTAAGACAATTATATCTTTTAATCATAGATATGTTAAATAACAACAATGATTGTATAAACGACTCAAAAATTAGTTTAAAAAGTCTAGTCATTTGCCACATGGGTTGGTAGAAAATTGATAATAATCAAATTAATTATAGTAGGATATTATGGTTCAAACCTTGACATGAGATATTTTACGAGTTATATTAATTATAGTAGTAAGATTAGATAAGTGTAACAGTTGTCATTTTATAAGAAAAAGAGTCTAGTCATTTATTACAGGATTTAAAAATGCATAGAATCTTAATATTAGATAAAAAGAAAGACTTTATACTAAAATCAATGAATACTCATGTCTGGTCTTTAATTCGGGTTGAGTATCATTGTAAAAGAATTTTATGTATGTTTTATTTGCAAATTTAAAATATTTTTGTTTTTAAAATGATCTAAAATAAAATTTATAAGATTTTTCAAAGTTAACTAGTCCCACATTGGTCCCTTTTTTGACATTTTCAATTTAACGTTAGCTTATGTCTTTTAATATACAAGAATTCAAGAAATAGTTTGGTGTTACAGCAGAATCTTAAAAATAATATGCATAATATAATAATGATAAGCTTTAGAAACAATTCAACAAACAATATTTCGAGTCTATTAGCAAATAGCTAGTGGGTTAATCACTATCTTATGATCAAATCAAGAAACTTCCAAAAAGAATATAGCTTTATTTATCAAGTAATCTCATTGTATAAAGAGAAGATTCCATCACTATGTTACCTATGGGTCTTTTTTACTTGTATGTTTCTTTTTAAGTTTACTAATATGTAATTTACGGATGATTTGGGTAGCGCGACACCAATAAACTGGTATGAATTTGAGTCTTACAAAGTAAACAATAAATGAGGTCCGGAAGTAGATTTCATAGAAGTGCAATAGTTGTGAAAAAAAAACTAATGTGTATCCAATGTATATACTTGTATACAATTGTTGCAACGACAAGAGGCATGACGATAAGGCTGTAGTAACAAGTGCTAAGACTACAGTGATATGCGCCACAACCATGGAAGCACGACGAAGACGAGAATAATAAAAGAACCCAGCATATGTATATGCACACTTCGTCCCCTAGATAGGACGAGGGGTGAAAGAAGATATAGAAAGTTGTCTTACAAGATGGGTGATATGAGAGGAATATGAGAAAGGGAAAAACAAAGGTCAAAAGCCCTAAGTCTTTAATAACATATAACTAAACAATCCTGAAAAATACATGAAAAACTCATTAAGGGAACCATTTTAGCGACAAACGACACAAAGATTACAAATTCAATACAAACACAAATTGTAAAGGTAAAACTGCATGTCTAACTCGATTAGAAAAGACCCTCTTAACACATTCACCTAACATTACCATAAATTGGAGATAATGGGAATGCAAATGATGAGAATATAACCTTTTATTGTTATGTTGTAATTAAAGTCATTGAATTACATATAAAGCTTTAGCTTTAGCTTGATGTAATTGCAAGATGGTCCTGTAGGGTGATAATACAGAAGACCAATACTTTACAAGATTATGCACTTCAACTTTAGACAATTATGAAACGTTAATGGGTTGTCACATCTGTTTTTATCAAACGGTTGAACAAAATAACTTTGTAAATCATGATATATGTCATAAAAAGAATGTTTTTTACGAAAAAACAAATGGATATATACGTTCTACTAAAAACCACAAATAAATTGATAATCACGATAACTTTTGTACAACGTATAGATAACGTTTTCGAGTGTGTTTATTTATTTAGTTTTCAGCCGCTAATGTTTTGCATATCCATATGGAAAAAACCGTAATGTTTATTTTATTTTATTTTATTTTAGAAATTCATAAAAGAAATTGTTATGCATTCTTAAGTGCTTTCAAGTTTTGAAAGATTACAAAGTATTGTTAAGTGTTATAGCTAACGTAACACATCCGATACCTTTATATATACTAACAACCGGTGGGGCAAACGAGTCATTTGGGTGGTTTTAATGGTTGTAAACGGCTAGTTTGAACCTGCATCGGACCCACATTTCCAAACTAGATTTAACTTCTAGAATTCAAACCGGTGTAATTCGACAGTTCGGGTTTGAACCCGGACCGGATTCACAACACGGTATTTTCATGGGGTCGGATATTAAACAGGATTCATAGCACAAAGGTTTTTTTTTCACTTTTGAAAAAAATTTAATTATGGTTGTTGGGCCCGCTTCCTAATTAGTATTTTTGTTCCGAACCACCCTTGAGCCCAACTTCAGTTGGCCCAAATCGTGTATTTGAACGTTTAGCTCGTCATATAAGCTTAACCTTAATAATAAGGTAGATTTTTCTTTATTTACCCAAATAAATTTCCTTAATTAACATTTTTTTTGTCACAAAGAAGTATTTTATAACTTAAGATGATATTTCTAATTTCATAGTTACTTTCTTTCATATACAAATGGGAAATCTTGAATGCTATTATAAATTAATGTAAATCACTATCCATCCACTTTATGTTTTTCTGAGTTATTTTATTAATTAAAATGTTATCAAAATATGTTTATATATGTGTGTGAGGATTCTTATCTATCCTGTGATTATATCTTCCACACAAGTAAAGACCGTTATTATAAACCTCAAGCCTAGAGAATAGTTAGAATCATATCTATACTTGAGTTTAAAAGTCATGCTATGGACCCTAGGGATTTCCACAAAACTAAAGACACATGTGTGAATGTGTGATAAACCCACTAAAGAGTCATTTAAGCTTTCAAGATGGTTAATTTTTTTAATTTATTTTCTCAATATAAAGTGGGTTTTACTTTTTTCATATCTTTTTTCCATCAAGGTGTATCATAGTGAAGTTTTACTAGAATTTGTGGGTGTGTGTATGTGACAGGGAAGATCGATTATGTTAATCTAATTGACATCGACAAGATATCTTTACACAAGATGGGTGTAATGACGTTAAAGTTGCGGTATGCACAAAAAAGATGTGATATATAAATGATGTGATCTTGGAGATGTATTGTGCATACTTTTTTTTACGAAATTAATTAACTTAGACATAAAATATAAACAATCATGCTTTTAGAAACATGATTAGTTTTACTCTATAGTTTTGTTCACTTAAGCACATATTTGAATTGGATAAGCCACATGAGCGGTAACAAGTCTATATTCCTCTACTAGTTTGTGTGTAACTTGAATTTGTTTCTAGTTTAGGCTTTGTACTTTAAATTGATGATTGTATATAGTTATTGCCAGCTTCACGCTGGTTAGATGAAAAAATAAATTGTCGTCGTTCAAAAAGACATAATCAGAAATTGTAATCAGGAATTGTTTCTAGTTTAGACTTTGTATTTTTCTCCCATCCAAGATGGGCATCTACACAAACGTGTAAATACAAATTTCAAGTGCACAAAATTAGATACGAAGTATATTAGATGCCGTATCTAACTTACTATTCTTGTACTGATCGTCTTGCGATCTTTATAAACATTTTCATTTATACCCATGAAATTTCATTAACCCGTAACGTATGTTGTTCTTTTCGATAGATGACTAAGCTCTACGAAGAGACTATAAACATTCTAAACTCTTCAAATCAAACATTTTCATTTATACCCATGAAATTTCATTAACCCGTAACCTACACTTCATATAAACTAGGTGCAAGATATTTAATAGCTTCAAAATAATACATCACAAAAACAATAATACAATACAAATTATTAAATTAGGTTTTTAGGCATTACCTCATTTGTTTTTTTTACTACTAGCTTGATACAATTAGCATCAGCATTTATGTACTGCAATCACCACCTCATAAAAAGCATGTTACCACCTAATATATATATTTATTACAAAATATATCATGCAGATATATAATACATCTTCACATTCACACTATATAATGTCACCCCTTATTTTCTCATGCATCTCAAATTCAACAAGGTGTTTCTAATACCTAAAGAGCTCCGCCCACAACTACCGCCACTAGCTACCGGAGAAAGGAGCATCCGCTGGCGGTGATGATAACTAAGTCCGGCCAACCACCAACTTATAATCTGCTGGTAGTACCTGAAACCAGTTCGGTCAAATTTATTTAGACTGTTTCCATTTGAACTTTTCGGTTACTCATCGGACCGGTGAATCATTTGAACTGGACCGGAAGCTATGTCAGAACTTATTATGATTTCTTTTTATATTTTTCTTCAAAATCTTATTGTTTTTAATTAATTAATTATTCAGTAATTCATGTTTTACTTATATAAGTTTTTAGTATAAATTCACGTAAAAACATATAGTATTTTTCATATTTTATTTTAAACTAAACACATAATTAATTTCAAATTTCATATGATATTATACAGTTCAACTGATCTGATTATAGCGAGTTTGCGACCAGTGAAACAGTAAAACGACTGGTTTATTCTCCGGTTCGGTTCAGAAAACATAAATTCTTATCATTGGTGACAGTTTTTTTTTCCTCTGGACCGAATTGCTCCTCCGATTGACGATAAGGAGAAGGCGATAGATACCCTTCGATGTAATAAGATTGACTTATGGTACTACGGCCTGTGTTTTTATCAAATTGTATGTTATTTTTTTTATGTGAATCTTTGTTACCTAAATTATTGTGTGTATATTGTGTTATAGAGTAAATACTAAGAAGTAAAGCCCTATATTATCCATGGTGTCTTTTGCAATTACCTATAAATTTAGTCAAGGGTGCTAACCTTAGTATGTTTGTTTGTTTATTGTAGAATATTGTCACATTACAGGAGGATGATGAGATCAATCCCAATTAAAGAGCACAAAATGAAAAAAGAGGAGATTAATTTCAAAGAACATGCAAGGAAGTCTCTAATCACGACTTGTTCTTGAGTTGCCGAGCGTGTGACAAGGTGCGTCGATTCAAATCCATTCATTAGATGCTTTCGGACTCTACCATGACGCTGTTGGAGAGACAACACGAGGTGTTCTAAAATGATACCTAGTTATTAAGGTAATCTACCAACTGATGTGGCTACTATATATTTCGTAAAAATTTGATATATTCAACAACGTGAGATTGCACTTGTGTTTAGTTCAAGCGACATGTGATCACCATAACGAGAGGAGAGAAAGAAGTGCACTAGATGTCGTAAGAATACGACATACTAATGTTGTAACTGTTGTTTTTGTTTTTGTTTTGGATGTGAATGTGTTGGTTTATTTGTTAGGCATGTGTTGCTTTTTATGTAAATGAGTCTAGCTAGGCGATTCAATAGTTTTATAAGCTCGTGATTTGTTATTTTTAAGTTTTCTAAAAAGAATGTTTATGTTTCTAACAATAGGATTTATCATGTTTCCAAAATGTTAGGTGTGAGATTTGAAGTTTCATGGATTCATTCCACGCTTTTAGAACTTTTTACTCAATTACAACATTTTTTATTTTGTAAAAGAAGTTCTAAAAGAAAGAAATGAATTCATGAAAACTCATCTCACAACTTGATGAGGCATAATAACTTAAGAAACATGGATAAATTAATCCTAATGTTGTGATACAAGCTTTGATTTTTGAAACGTTTAGAAAAACAAACAAAGAGCTATAATGACAATGCCTAGTTAGGCGCATTTGCATAAAAATCAAGGCATGTTAAGGAAACAATGAACAAACCTACACCTGATCGATCATATCACATCCAAAACATAAACAAACACGATAGTTGCAAACCTTACAGGTTGTCATCGCATGTCCTCGTAGATCAACTTTGTGCAAAACTTGATGTTTGCAAATGGGTAGGCAGATCGACCTATCGAGGTAACATCTCAAAACAAGTTATGTTGAACCTCACAACAACTTCATCATGGAAGAATCTGTGTGTATATCCGAATGGAGTTCAAATCTACGCATTCTCATATTGGGTGTCACAGAAGTAGATATCGTATGGGTTTGTGTTAAATTTGTATATGTTCTGAATATGAAAGTTAACGTCTAATTATTCATGATCATTTTTTATATTAGTAACACATGATCATATTGGGATGAGAGTAATTATAAAGCGATAAACAGATTTAAACTTGAACACTACAAATAAAGATTTTTAAAATAGATTTTAGGTGGTATAAGATGTCATATGTTATTTACTACTATTCTTGTATGCATCCTCCTTTATACATATTACCATTTATGCAATATAAAGTTCAAACCAGCATCATAGATCATTCAATAAAAACAACATTTGCACAACATTAAAAACTTAGATAGTTCACCAACCTAAGAAATTGACACATTCAATACATCCATGAAAGATCTAGCTTATAAGACACAGATTTAGCAGCACACTGCACACCAAGCAATGACACTTGAGGGCAGTCATTCACAACAAGTTCTTCAAGCTTACACGAACCGATAAGAGGCTTGAACCCATCATCAGTCACACCTAGACACTTGGTTAACCGCAGCACTCGCAGCCACGGGTAACATGCCACATATTCTAACCCTTCATCGCTTATCTCTTGGAATCTTATAAGTTCAAGAGTCTGAAGATGGTTTGAATCACAAAGAGCTTCAAGTCCAGTATTGTTAAAGGAATACACGCGATCAAGAAACAGGTGTTTCACTGGGCATGTTTTTATCAAGCTTAAAATCCCGTCTAAAGAAAATGAGGATAACGAAGGAAATTCTCCATCTGAGAAAGATAGTGATACTGACTCGAGCCGTGGGCAGTAATGAGCCAATGAATTTAAGCTATCGTCCGTGAGTCTTAACGGGTTCTCCATTAAAAGTGGAAGCGAGAAATCTGATGGGACCCTTATTGAAATGGACCGAAGATCCTTCGAGTTCTGGGCTAGCCCGATGATATCACAGTCTCGTGCTCCTATACACATGTCTAAACTAACTTTCTCCAAGTTTTTGCATTTGTCTAGTATACAAGCGAGTCCTCTTCCCGGGCTGATCATGCAGTTGGTCAAGGTAAGTTCCACCATGTTCTCACACGGGACACACTGTTTTTGCCATCGGTCAACAGCTAACCGGTCATACAGCTTCATGTACCTGTAGTTTGAGTCAACCTCAAATTGCAGACATTTTATGTTTCGCCAAGTGGGTCCGAGTTTAACAAGAGAACCTTCGCCAATACCCCTACAGTTCTTGATACAAAGATCTTCAAGTGTTTCTAGCCTTCCAAGACACTCGAGCCACTCAAGGTTGCTAATATTCAAACAACGGATAATATGGAGTTTTTTCAAGTCTTTGCAGCCCGAAACTATGGAAAACAGCCCAGAACCTGTAATTCTTGGAGTAAAGTTCAACTTTAAGGATGAAAGTTTGGAGCATGAAGCTAAAGAGCCAAGGCCCGCATCAGTTATGAAAGTGCAATAACTTAAGGTGAGATCGGTTAAAGACGAGCAAATGCTTGAGAGTATGGAAAGACCTGGATCTTCTAGTTGTGTTCCTAATTTTGACATCCACCCAGAATATGTAATTTCAACATGGTTCAAGTTTGGGAATCTGTGACATAAAGAGGTCAAAGCTTCATTTGCAGGGTTTAAGCCACAGCCAACACGAAGGCGTTTTCTTTGTTCGTTATCAAGATTATGGAACCGTTTACAAGCCAAAGATATGGAATTTCGATCAACGGTGTTCTTGATTCTGCTGAAAATCTCCCAAATTAGTTGATCCGGGAGATTATCCATAGAAACCATGTTTAAAACCTGATATGGTAAGAAAGAAGAAATTAAGAAAGCTCGCAAGCTTCTTCAATCAAGAACAAAATAAAAGCATCTGCAATACAAATATTTGCAAAACTAAAGCTTTTTACTCCATCTGTTACAGAAAAAACAAAAGGGAGCTACAATTTGAATTTAGATACTAAACATATCGATGTTTAAGTTCATAATGTGTATTATAATAGTTCAAGATGCATATCCTAACAATATCAAAACTTGTAACAAGTAATGCAGGTAGGATAACATTGGTATCAGATTTGCAGCAAGTTTCAACTCATTTTTTACTGAAGATCCAATGAAATTCATTGCATTTCTTGTAAAAACTAATAACAGCTTATCGTTTTTCGTTAAGCAGTTTGAAACAAGCAATTTAACACTTCATTTAACTCACAAACAATCAAATGTGCGATCCCAATATCATTTAAAACAGCTTATTGTTATATCAAAACTCTGACACCCCTTTAATGATAAAGTGAACTAATCATTTTGCTATGATATCTAGAGCATATTATCGTTAAAGAATGCCATTATGCAGAGTTCAGGGATCATATGATTATTGTAACCTAATCACTACATGATCAAAATCAGATAATTACCTTCAAAATTTGATTACTCGAAACCTAATTGTTCAATCATAACAAGATACGGATTTGAACTGCAGCAGCATCCAAACGCCCCTAATTTGCACTACGAAATGCATATGTTATCAAAATTCATGAAAAGTAAACCTAACAGTTACAGATTCAACGAATTGTCAATCATCAAAGTTGTCATCTGCTCGCAACATATAAGATGCAATTAGAAATAAGAAAAAGCAAAAGGGTAATTACCTTAGAAGAAAAATGAAATCAAAACGAAACGAAAGATATTCATGTAATCTGAATGATGATCATCTTCTGCGGGTTTGAGATGATCGTAGATTCGGGAATATAATTAGCGATTTGTTTTGCCCCAAATCTATAAAACCTTTTGGAAATATCTTTTTTTTCTGGCACGGCTTATTGAAATATCTATTTTAGAAAACTATAAAATAATTTGTTTTTCATTTGAAGCACAACTTTATTTTTAATAACTAATTGTATCATTGACGTACAACTGCTAATTAAATCATTTTATTATTAAATAAATAACTTGAGATCATACTTAAAAGAAAACTTGTCTCAGTTAAGAGAAACCCCTGAACTCCCTAAACTTGAAATCCTTTCTTTATTATAAATGATATTTGAACACAAAACATCTCATATTTTTTATTAAGTTATAAAATATTTCACCCCAACCACTTAATTTAAGAACAATAATAACATTATATTTGTTAGAATGGTCCTGATAGGCTTTTAGTTTTCTCCCTCACATTAAATCAGTGAAGCGGTGACCCCAAGCCACACGCTTCCCTCCGCCCTACAATAAATCAAACGTATTTTCCTTTTAACGATTTTATTGTTAAGAGTTTTGGGAATATAATTTGTAATTTTTTTGCCCCAAATCTTTAAAATTAATCTCTCTTTAGCAATAACAAACCAATTCAAACAGATGTGCAAACGAGTCAAGCCGCTCACGAACTACTCAAAATTGGATCGATAAAAAACTCGAAACAAGTTGAGTTTTATTGTGCCCAAACATGATAAAAAGCTCAGTTAATTATCAAGCCCGAGCTTGAGCTTCACTTATCAAGCTCGTGTCGGCTCGCGAGCCTAAACAATTTTTTACTTATATATTTTTTATTTAATTAGTTAAATATGTTATATAAATAAATTTTTATATATAAAATTATGATATGAACAATATGTAAAGTGTTCCTCTTACAATGATAAGAGAACATGATAAATACTCTACCTTCACTTTTGGTCTTTTTATTTTTTTCATTGTCATACGTATTTTTGGGCAATCTCCTCTCGACTGCAAAAAGTCAAATCTAAACTTAACATTGTTACTCTTCTTTCTTTCCTTTTCCTTTGTATAAAATACGTAATAAAAATATATGTATTAAAATACTAAATAAAAAATGAGTCAAGAGAGCAAGAGCTTTAAAAATAAAGTTTGAAACGAGCCGAGCTCTCTTAAGTCAAAAAGAGTCAAGGTCGAGCCTATACGATATAGGGCTCAACTCGGCTTGTTTGAAGCTCTACACCCAAATGAACAAACTAGTCAAGCATAATTTCCCAAAATTATAATTAGTATGCTTCAATATACATCCTAGCTTTAATTACAAAAAATATAGACGTGATTAACTAATTAATATAAAAATGCAAAATAAAAGTATTCTAAATCTCCACAGCGACTCTTCACTACCCGTTCAAAAAGACCTTGAAATTTGTCATTCATGTCTTACCAAAATTTCCGAAAACTTTAAACTTAACAGGTCAAGATTCAGTGAATTCCCAAAGCTTAAAGTTTGCTTTTGCTGGCAACATAATCTGCATATACAGATCTAATTATGAATAAACAACAAAGTGCAATTTAGAAGCATAAAACCATGAATTCATGCGAGTCTAAATGATCATTACTAGTGAACATCTGTAACTACAACTTGCAATATGTGTTTGCCCCGAATCTGTAACTACTAGTGAATATCTGTAACTACAATTTGCAGTATGTTTTTGCCCCGAATCTGTACCCCTATTAAGAAGTCACCTTTAAAAAAGCTTAAGAATCCAGAACCATTCCTATAAGAAGTTGACAAAGCCAAAAAATGGAAGAATTTTTTGCAACACCAGGTCACCAACTATGTCTATTCACTTTGTACCACATCTTTCTATACAGAATTTCACTTTACAAGTTTGCCTCTCAAACACAATGGACTCAGGACGACCTCGTTTCGAGTGATGATATGTCCTCTTTCTTCTCCTGTGTTGATGCAGACTGCTCTAGTGTATTTGTTTCTTCAAGAGATAACATCAAACCCCGTAGCTGCACACCACATGTAAAGGTTGGATATTAGTACCGATTTACCTATTTGATCTGTAGACAGCGTAAAATGTTAAATCTTGGCTAGAATAGAGAACGGATCATTTGGGTGGACCAAGAACGGGTGAAACATTGGAGCCTGTTATTTAAAATATAATATGATTCGAGAAATAGTTTTTATAATTCTTAGATAGCAAACCAATTTAAAATACTTTAAAAGACAAAAGGACACTATAATTTTTGTAATCCATTAACCCATTTTTACCTGGGCCTCCAATTCCTGTATCTTTTGATCTTTGAGCCTTAAAGCCTCTTTCTCCCTGCAAAATACCCGAATTAAAGTTAGAAAAGAAACAGGTGTATTTCATTATAAAACCGATATTGTTAAAAGGTTTGAACTTTAGTTACACGGTTATTATTTCTTGAAAGTTTTCCTAGATCGGGTCAATACCTTTCTTGAGTTTTCACAATGATGCTTTCCCATATCTCCTTGTTTCTCAAGAGATTCTCATTAATCTACAAGTTTAACACCAAAAAGATGACACTAATAAGAGAACAAACTTCAGCAGGTGAATTTTAGAAAACTAAAAACATGGGGTGATGAAACAACTACATTATCTAGAAACTTCTTCTCCTCAAGACCTTTGTCCAGCTTGGCTTGCATCTTTTGCAATTTTGCATTCTTCTTCAGAGATTCATTTACAGCTTCTGATATATCCCTCTCATTTTGTTCTTCAAATTCTTGGAGTAAAGATTCAAAATACTACCAAAGAAACAGATCTCTGTATGAGCTACTAAACAAAAAAATGTATGAAATAATTAATTTACTCAATAACTCGCATTATTTGTCCTGCTTAAGCAAAACCAAATGCTACTTCATTCCCATATAATTAAAGAGTGAACTTACTATCTTTTGATTTTCAAGTTGGGTAGTGAGAAGCTCATTATACTCATTGACAATCTGCAAGAGAACAAGAGTGAGTGCTCATGAACTTCATTAAAAATATGTTAATTTTATACACTAAAGGTGGCAAAACAAAATGGATGGATCCATAATGGGTTTAAGTCAAAAAGGGTATTTTGGTACATGTCTCGTCAAGTTGCCCCTGAAAGCCTACTTGTCAGAAAATGTTGAATTTATCGTAAACTAGTGTGTCAAATATGGTTACAAATTTATATTTTGACAGAAATCTAGATCTTAAATTAAAACGATTTAGAATGTATGTATGCTATATTTTTAACTGTTTGACCTATTAGGGATCAACACATACAGATCCAACCAATTCACAAGTGAATGGACAGAATTTCCATAAACTAGAAAAGGCAGAAATGGTACAGATTCAACTCGGCTGTTCAAAAGGGCCTCACTAAATGCAGGGTCAGTGTCACATTCGCAGTCACCAGAATGCCCAGTATGGTGATTCAACTCAACCAGCTTTCCATCTGTTTTAGATTGAATTAAACGGTGAACATAATTATCTCCAACATAATCCCAAACACGTTGTGTTTCCAGTTCAAGGGAGTAGCAATGTTGTGTTTCTTTCCAGTGCTCAATAGCATGCCCTTCTTTATACCTACACCAAAATCACCTGGTCAAACCATGTTTAATACAGGTCAATATGGTCAGTTAAGATCGACCCCTCAATTAATTTTCATAGATTATTTGTGTTAAATATGATTAGAAAATAGAAAATTATATTATAAAAAATAACATCTAAGCTTTTTGAACAAAGCGATTAGTAAATTCTATGCATTAAAAACTACATCTTTGCCCACTTTAGACCCACTTGTCTTGTTAGAGATGAAAGGAAGAAACATGACCCGACTTGACCCATCATAAGTAAATGGGTCAAAAGTCAAAACTGCCACCTCTATGAAAAGAAATAAAATCGCTCACCTCCCACATCCCACAAATCCACAAAGTAGACATATCCAGACATTTTCAGAGGTTTGACATATCATACATTTTGACTTTTCAGGCTGTTGTTGACAATAACGACATACCTGAAATGACATAAAAGCCCGATGACAATTAATAAATAAACATTCTGAGAGTGATAAGACCCTATTATAGTTATTATATAAATGCGTACAATTATATTAACATGATTTGTATGTTCAACTGTTTTGTGTCAATTAGAAATTGATAGGCTTGTTTTGACAGAAGAAAATTTTTAAGGGAGTAGGCGTATATCAATATACTTACAGGGCACGAAGAATCTGTCCACTTTGAAATACATGAGCAATGGAATGAGTGGTTGCACATGGTTGTCAAGATTCCACTCATATCTTGGTCCAATCTCTCTACACAAAATTAAAAATGAAATAATTCGTAAAACTTCATGCAGAAAAAGTCAGCGTAAGACATGTTTTTCTTTCAGATTATCTACTCCAGATTATAAAAGTTGCTTAAGTCATCTGAAACATAAATAAACCACTATCTAAGGACTTAGTTGATTTAACATTCCTAAACGTTGGACTCTTAAACAACACTTCTTGTATACAACATTAAAACAAGTCCATATGCAACAATCAACTGTGCACTATAATTTAGTGAAAGGATATATATCTTTATCAAGTCAAAAGCAGGACCACCAAAAGGGCACTAAAAAGTTGGCAAGTTTTCATATAGTGTCCCGTATTCTGGTTTCTATCAGTGGAATTATGATCTACGATACGATATCCAAGATCAAAAGTAGAATTATGCGATTCAGTCACATACACAAAAAACCACAAACACGTGTATTTAACTGTAATTCCCTTATATAATATTATTTTGCAGGCTAGTGTTACTATAGCCAATGCAAGTAGAATGATCATAAAATATCAGTCAACATATCCAACTGTCCAAGTACCATACTACATTTAGTGAATAGGTTATTTTATTGGTAACTAGTGTGTGTGCGTGTAGAGAGAGAGAGGACGTTCATTTCAGAAACAATATTATGTTGAGTATTGCTAGAACCGCACATTGCATTTGCACATATTGCTTTGAATGTCATATACAACACCTAGTTATGTACTTATGTAAGCACCTCTGTTTCTATCTCCAACTACTTGTCTACTTATGATTATCTTTATGCACTATGTACAAGAGCATTATACAGTTCCAACATACTATTGGTTCAAAATATACATATCGTATGTAGAATCAAAAGTTAGTAAATACCAAGACAGACTGGACATGATGGCTGCTCTGTACTTGCAGGGGATGTTTGTGTGTGTTCGATTAGGCGTGTATATTGCACGTCAACGGTGAAAAGTACACGACATGACTCTGTCTGTATTCACATACAACAATTAACAAAGATATCTGAATAACAAAATTTATTACGCCACACAACTATGAATAGTGAAAAAGAAAAACCTCCAGAGATGAGAAGCGCCTTCCATTAAAATGCTTGTGAAATGCATCTGTTGAGTTTTGGTCATCAAACGTTACCAAAATACTATACCGATTCTCCATTCCATCATTCCTAAACCCCGGGAAAAAAAAAGATTAACAAATCTATCTCATTAAAGAATCACTAACAATTATAGAAATCAAACCTGACAACACGCATCTCCAATATATGATGAATAAAGGAACCACAAAACTGGCAAAAATCAGCGTATGTCATGTGATTTGGCACCCCAAGTACACAAATAAGAGGCCTTCTTCCAACCTATATGCATCAAAAGAAATTACAATCTGATTACTAATGATAATTAGAGAAAGAAGAAACACGTGTCTTCCGTGCATTATTGCTACTTGCAAGTCTAGTTGGTTAAAGAGCCAAATCCATAACTACTATCCAGCAACATGCAATTATAGCAATTGTATGATAAGTATAAGATTAGCACTCCCTGTTATATTCTCATTACAAATTTATACATCTTCTTTAAACCCCTACAATGTCTATAAAATATCTTGCAGTATTTGAGATTCGTCTGTATTCTCAAACGTTCTATTGAAATTGATCCACATAATCATAATCTTCGTCTTAGTCGTCAAACCCTAAATTCTAAGCATCTCAATTAGTTAAACATACTACATAAATTCACACACAGGACGATATAACTTCATTCACCGAATATGATCAACTTCATTCACTTACACCAAAGAAGATGCATAAATAGAGTAAAAAATGATCATCAACGAATCAAATCAAAACGGCCTTAAACAGCATTAATCAAACATAAATTCAGATAAAACGCTAACGGACAAAATTGATAAGCATCGCGAAAGAGATGATGACTTACAGGTAAATTGGAAGAAGAAGAAGCGGCGTCGTCAAGAAACAGATGCATGACGCCTCTGGTCTCTTCGATTCTAGGGTTTCCGGAAGAAAAGGGGAATGCCTGAGTGACGTAAGCATTCGACGATGAGGTAGAGGAGTCGCCGACGTCGGTGATCGGAAGTTTGCTGATGGACGACGGCCGGAAGTAGTCGTCGGCGTTGGTGGATGCGTGAATCGCTCCGGCGGTTGCTGAAATCGCTTCGGACATTTTGTTGCTGGTGATTATGAGTTTGCCTTCACGTTTGGTTTGGACTTTGAAGGGCCTCATTGACAAATGACAAGACACCTAATTTTCAAATACTAATGATTATTGCCTAAAGTGATTGTGCGATGAGGTAGTTTAAGATTTTCATTAATGTAACGAAAGTTATTGGGTTGAAGTCTTACTTAGTAGTGAAAAAAACAAGTTGAGTTATAAAGGTTTTTAGTTTTGAGGATGATCTTAGATTCGGATTGATAGGGACATATTGATGTACGAAATTCGTTTCGAGAACGTATCAACCTAGCGCCTAAGTAATAGAGATGATTAGGGGCTGTTTGAAATCTTTTACTCGGTCAGAAGATGATGATCGGATAAAGGGTTGTTCCAAAACTGACCGGGTAAGAGGAAATATATGCATAGGTTAGTGGTGTTAAACCAGGTCAAACACGAAATAGTAGAGAATCAGACACGTTGACCAGCCAAAATGTCTGCCCGGTTCAGTGGGTCAGACATTTTGACTGGATTAGAAGCAAATCAAATAGCCCTTAAGTTGATCAATGACCCGTTAGTCATCCAATTAACCGTTAAAAACATATTTTCAAATTAATGAGCTTAGTTTTCGTATAATACTTTTGTTTATTTCTGTTACATTTTAAGATAAGCAATTATACCACTAATATTTAACAAATTTGACTTGTTTTATAATGATATTTATTGTTATGCATTAAATAGTGAATAGTTTAATATAAAAATTAGTTAAGATCGACGGTATATTTACAAGTTGGAGTCCTTTTAACGACTAATTCTAGTGCTGTAATTTTTTAAAATGCAATTATATATCCCGGTGAGTTTAGTTTGAGATCCTTCAAAATGTGCAATTGAAATTAATTTACAAGGGAAAATGCTAAATAATAAAATATCAATTAAATTGCAAACATACTTGAGTTTAGATGTTTAACTTGTAATATATGTCATGTGTAAGAAATTACATAAATTGATTGTTAGAAAAACTTCAAATACAAGTGAAGCCAATTTTGGAAGGAGGGTTGTAGTGGCATTAGAGGAAGTTGGAGTGTTAAAGCTAGATTTTCACATTTATAGAAAAATAATGCGGTTTTGATCATCTTCTTTCTTGTTTCAAAAATAAGAGTTTAAAATTTTATGTTACAAGAAAGCAAACAAACTTAAGTATAATCAATCATTTGTGTCATCAAATCCAAATCAGTAAATTTATCCTTCATGTGTAATTTATATTATCTCACATAGAAAAAAAAAGAAAAAATGTTATTTACTTATATTCTATGTGTTAGACATTTTCTGGTGTCAAAGAAGATTGCATTTGAATTTTGATTCTTATTTGTTGTTTACGATGTTAAAATCTCTAAGTGTTCTTTTGAAATTTTGAACACAAAATAATTATACATATATGTTTTTTATATAAATAGTTATTTATTAATTGGTTTAACTTATCATTTTGTAATGAACTAACCGTGTCCAAACTGAAGCTAAGATGAATTAGATATCGATGTTCGAAGTTGGGTGGTCGAAATGAAGAAAGTAAAACGTGGGTGATTATTGTAGGAAATTTTTTATCTTGCATAATGCTAATAAAGCCATGTTTTGATTAACATGAATGTTTTATGTTGACCAAGTCTTTTAATAAATATTATGAATATCTATTATAGATCATAATTTTTATTAAAATTGATATTAAACTTGTCATGAATAAAATGAGAGTTTTAATTTGGTATCATAAAACATTTCATATATCAAATGGGAGTTTTGGTTGTGAATCATAAAACTCACATTAATATTAATTTATTAGCATGAGTATATAAACAAACTCATGATGATGAAAAGTAAGAAGAAGAAATTTATTTTATTGAGTGTCAACAAGTTTTATAAAAATTTAGAGAGGAGTACTCTCTAAATTGTTCTTCCTACACCATCATCTTTAATCTTGTTCCATATAACTTCATAACACATATACTTTACCCGGTGATCTCTTGGGCCGAGACACTCTCCGGCAATACATACTGCTTTGGCTGTTGTACCCTGGGAGACAGACGTGTTGTTTTGAGTAGAGACACGAAATCTGTTTTAAGAGACCCGTGTCTAACACGATCCTCAACCACAACCGTCAATCTTTTGTTTGTTATATGTTGTAATCAAGGGGTATAGTTGAAAATTCAAATGTGATGAAGACTCGTGTCTAGAATTTTATATAAAAACTCGTTGGAGTATATACTAAAGACGTTTGTTCGAATCAAGTTTGGTACATAAATATTGTTTATATTTATTTTTTGTCGTATTTGTAAACATATTGTACTAAAATATTTTTTATGGCTAACGAGAATATCGTTAGAATTATTATTTTTTAATATAAAAGTGAACCTATTTTCTACACTTTATGCATAAAATACTTATGCCCTAAGAACTATTTATGATGGATAATTAAAGCAAAACAAGAAACACAATGTTTCTACAAACATCCAAAACTACATATACACATACTAACACACAAAAATGCTTACACGTATACACACATACATACATACATATCCCATGTATTAAAATTTGTCAGTGTTAGCAAAAGCCAAATTTGGTTTACGAATCTCATAGGTTTATCCGATTCTTTGTCTCTAACTTGTAATGTCAAAGCATTTTATACAATCTAGGGACAAATGCCATATTTTGGAATATTAGAGTTGTAATTTTATTTTAAGAATTTTTCATACATAGGTCATCTACTAATTTAACTCAACCTTTTAGTTAGACATATAATGTGAGTTCGTAAATCTGTTTAAAATTAAAAGTACAAAAGTATATTAAGTCTAATTTGTTTAACCAATTTATAACTTGATCACAAACCTGTATACATTCCATCAATACGTTTATAACCAGTTATACCGTTTAACTTTCAAGTGGTTGAATTGAAACACACAAAAAAATAAAATAATGATGTTTTGTGTTTGAGTTTCGCTCGAAGCAAATGCTCTAGGTTGCCCAGCAGGTTTTTCCAATTATCAACAATTGTGATTGAGCTGAAATGCCTGGGAAATTCAAGGTGTAGTCCGGTCTAGAAAACAAATAAATAGATCTAATTAAGATGACATGTGTCATACGAAACAAATGATACATTTACCGTTAGAAAAATAAAAGCAAGAATGTTACGAAGTTATAAATTATGAACTTTTCCTTAATAACACGTGTCAAAGAGTTTGATGTAGCAGGAATCAAACCAAAAGGCGGCTCATCCAACAAGAAAAACGGTTTGAAAACACGAATCGATCATCTCGACGCCCCTCCATTGCTCCATCTCACATCACATAATCTTCCTCAAATCCCCAAACATAATCTTCAACATCCTTAATTTAGAAAATTAACATCAATGCTTTCATTCAAACCACTGTTATATCTTCTGCTAACAGTGGTCTCTAATGGAGTCTGCAAGATCACACCCCACCAAAAGCAACAATCATCCACAGGTAATTATAAAATGGGTTTAATTTCATTTCACTTGTTGGTTGTCATTGTATTGATGTGGCTTTTCAGTGGTGGTTGACGGTGGCTATGGTGGTTTTCCGGTGAGGATTGAGAGGTTTGTTTATGAAACTGGAAGTGATGATGAGAATTCGTCTTTGATATTGGCTGAAAAGAGAACAAATAGGAGAGACCCGTTGGATGATTTTAAGTACTACAATGGTGGATGGAATATCAGTGATGATCATTATGTATCTGTAAGTTTTTTTAGTTTTCTTGTTGATGATCACCCAGGGTGTGTTGTGTGGCTTTACTGGTTGATGGTTAACCTGAGAAATGTTATGTTACATGTTCATGTATGTGTTTGAGATCAACCTATATATTCGAACCGCGAGACCGTGTGACTAGAACATGATCTGTTAACTCATTTATCTAAACGAGCCATAAAAGGGTTGGTGGGTCGATCGGTTTATGTTTACTTAAACAGCTCAAACATTTAACCAAAACACGACCCTTTTAATTGAACAACCAGAGGTCAACTAAAACATGACTTTTCTATTAAACGGGTTACACATAGGCAATCGCAAATCTGAGTATTTTCATGTCGTGTTAAGAATTCCACTCGCAATCGATCATCTGGTCTCCATATTTCAGTGATTTGTTTGAGTTTTGGTTTTGTTATAGTTGTGTGAAATCTTTGTTATCTATTGATCAAGCTCAGGAAATTTGAAACTTTATCATTTTAATCATGATTTCAGTTTGTGATATTTATCCAAAATTCTCATAAATTGGTTTGTTCAATATTACTTAGTAAAACATGCATTTCTTTTTGTTTATATGTAGCATGTTTTTGTAGTTTTGAAAAATATAAAATGTACTACTGCTACATTTATCAGTGCATTTCTTGAATTTACACTATTGATTGTTTTCACATTTATGCAGTCTGTTTTATATACTGCTGCCCCCTTGTTTGGCATTGCTGCAATCTGGTTTGTGGGATTTGGCTTATCATTGCTCTCAATCTGTTGCTGTTATTGTTGTTGCCGAAGAACACCGCCCTATGGCTATTCTAAAACCGCTTATGCACTCTCTCTTGCCTTTCTTTCCCTCTTCACAATCGCTGCAATGTGAGCAGTTTTGGCTCGTTTTCTTATTTATGGGTCGGTTAAGGTTATGTTTTATCACTTACGGGTCAAATGGGTAAAAATTTTAATTGACTAAAACAAAAACATGTCAAATAGGCTGAAAAAGTGAAAATCAACCTAAAGTGCATATTTGATACAAAAATCAATCACTTGTTGTGACCCGTTACAAAAAGACCCGCCCATATTGTCACCTCTAGCATGTGTAGGCAACTCTCATTGTTGTTGTATTTTGTGTTCAAGTGTTGGATGTGTGATTTTATACACGGGGCAAGGGAAGTTTCATGATAGTACCACCGATACATTGAAGTTTGTTGTGAGGCAATCGAAAGACACGGTTTATAATCTCAACAATGTGTTGGATATTCTTGCGACGGCAAAGGGTATTGGAGTGGATCAAATCTCTTTACCTCCGAGTATGAAGAACAACATTGATCGCGTTGATGAAATGGTAACCAAAGCGGCTAGATCTCTTGATTTTGAGACCAAAAAGAATGAAAAAGATATCAAAGATGTTCTGAATTCCGTGTAAGTAAATGTTCTATGTTGTTTTGGGTGGTTTTATCTTAACAAATTAAACGGGTCAAGCTAATAAGTTTAACCAAAAAAGAAATGGGTCAAACAAGTTGACAACCATATAATGTCTGTGCTAAAGGCTTAAACTACTAAATCATTTTCTAAAAAGAACTAAATGTTCATCTTAATAATATAGTTTTTATAGTGATTTCTTTCAACATAATATTCATGTTATATTAGACTTTTATTTATGTTATGGATTTAACTGCAGGAGGCTTGCTCTTATAATTGTAGCTGCGGTTATGCTTCTTGTAGCTCTTCTTGGTTTTTGTAAGGCTTAATATCTGTTTTTTGAGCTCTTCTTTCTTTTGTAGATTTCACAACTTTATTAGTTTCTTTTGTTATTTTACGCCTCAAAGATCGAATCTTTTGAAGATTTTGGTCTTTCATAAAGCTCTTCTTGCTTTATTTCAAGTTTAAAGATCTTAAAGATTTGAACTGAAATGTACTTTTAAAACAACTCATGTTCTTGAGTGTTGGTTGCAGTATTCTCCATATATGGCTTGCAGGTGCTTGTATACATGTAAGTGGTGATCATTGGAACCAAGGTGGCAACTTCGACCCGTTGGCTATAAAACGAGCCGATTTGGGTTGTATTTTATTTTCAACGTATCATTAGAGTTTTTTAATTACTTAACAAAAATAGAAACTGGACAAATAGGTCGATCTAGTAAAACGGATCAAAACGACCCATAATGTTCTCAGTTTCTTAAAACCTTTTAGTTTGCCTCGTAAAAGATAGATTATATAGTTTTCATAATCACATCTACACTTAATTATTAATCAAATTCACAAACGAACAAATAAGTGTTCATGTTAGCACAATCGACCCGACCCATATAAAAAATAAGCATTTTGACCTAAACTACAGTTGCATTTAAGTGCATTTTGATGCCTGCAGACTGGTGGTTCATTTCATCACGTCTTCAAGTACATAACTACAGTTGCATTTAAGTGCATTTTTGCTTGTTTAATCATCTCATTGGTTGGTATTTTGACCCAAATTGCTACTTTGATGCCTGCAGACTGGTGGTTTTGGGTTGGATTCTTGTTACAGCTACATTTATCCTATGTGGTGTATTTCTCACGCTACACAAGTACGTTCCAACAAGCCCGATTTCCAAATTTAACAACATATCCTGCTCATCAAACTAACAAATCTTTGTATCCATGTGCTTAGTGTTGTGGGCGACACATGCGTTGCAATGGACGAATGGGTTCAACACCCTGCAGCCCACACAGCATTAGATGATATTCTTCCATGTATCGACAATGCAACCGCTCAAGAAACCTTGTATCAAAGCAAAGATGTCACATTCCAGCTGGTAGATATGGTGAATAAGATCATAAAAAGTGTTGCAAATATAAATCCACCTCCAATTCCTGGTTTTCTTAATTACAATCAATCTGGACCGTTGGTTCCCGCCCTTTGTAACCCGTTAAATGCTGATAAAACCTACCGGAAATGTCAAGATGGCGAATTGGATGTCAGTGATGCAGCCCAGGTAGCTTTTCTTGAGTTTTTTGTTGTAACAATACTGTTTTGATGTCAGGTCTTGGGTTTGACCATAGAAGTCAAACTTTACCGTTTTTATCAAGTGTCAATTGTGACGTGTAGACAGAATTTGGGCTGGCCTGGTGGGTTGAAAATATTTGATTTGTCTAAAACATTAACCCTAACTCGTAATAGGTCAATGGGTTCACAAGTAATAATAAATAAGTTAAAGAGGTCGTAAACAGGTTAGCGAGTTGAAGATAATAGGGCAATTTACCAAAGTAGACATTTGATCAACCTAAATCTATAACCTCTAATATACCAAGGTTTTTTTTTGTCACTTGTCATTCTCTTAACCCATATTTTTGTCACTTGTTATTTTTTTTAAATATTTACACATCAATTTTTCCTTCAAAAAGTGTTATAGTAATTTAAAACACTTATACAAATTTTTCTCTCTTATTAATTGTTATGTTTCTCACTCTTATAGATTTTTTTTAAATCAAACTATACTTTTTTAGAATAGAATTTATGAGAAAATTAAAAATAACATCTTTTAGTTAAGATATAAATAACAAAAAACTAGAGTTTTATATAATATGAAATTTTCTAAAACATTAAACATTGTTTAAAAAAATATTTTAAAATTTTTTTATCTTAAAAAAATTATAAACAGGTGAAATATTTTAAACAGACTTATTAAAATAACAAAAATAATTACAAATCATATTTTTTTAAAAACAAGATTTTTATGAAATATTTTTTTTTAATCTTAAAACGAATGTTTAAAAATAAAACTATTTACATAAGAGAGTTAAAAAAATGTTATAATTATTTTATTTCTTGAACTATTACCTATATATAATATATAGTTTTAATTATATTTTACATTAAAATATTATATTTGTAACTATTCATGTTTATTTTACATATATATTTTATATTAAAATATATACAATTTTATTAATGAGTGTTTAGCCTATGTATCTGTCTATAAAAAACTAAAATAAGCGTGAAACTATTGTAAATCTTATTATATTTACTTTCTCATTTATCTATATTATTAACAATAATATTGAATACTAATAATATTACTCATACCATTTTCAAATTAAAAAATATATAGTTTAATAAATTTAAAACCTATTTTTTATTAAAACACACTTTTTAAAACAAAAATTTTATAAAATATAGAATACAACGAAATTTAAAAAAACATTTTTCTTAAAACAATATATTTAAAAATCACATTTTTTATAAAAGAAAAGTTTAAGAATAATACATTATTGTTTATTTACTTAAAATAACTATTTATACGTACTTATAATCATATTTTATTTTCAAGCATGATTTTATAATCCGTAAATTTTTATTAATAATTATTTAATATTTTATTTGTTCAATCTGTGTATTATACGGGAACTAAGCTAGTTACTAATATAACCATTGAAAAAATAAAATTTACAAAAAAAACAACCAATAAAAACGAACCACGTGTTCATTCCTCGGCGCGTAACCGAAGGAAATCCATAAATCATTGCTGAAAATGTGACTGGGCGAGAAAATAACATAATTCCTCGCTGACTGGGCAAGGAATCATGGGTTTTTCTCGGCAACCTAGTCACCTTAGTAACGAGGATTTATGGATTTTTCTCACCCACATGGCGAGGAATGGACACGTGGCTCGCTTTTATTGGTTGTATATTTTTTGTAAATTTATTTTTCAATAGTTATATCAGTAATTTAGGTTGGTCAAATGTTTACTTTGCCACTTTGGTAATTTTCCCTTATAGAAACTGGTTGATTGAGTGACTAATTTAATAAAAAATGAGCCAAAAGGGTTAACCCGGACTCTACCAATCTATTAAACAGATCAGATATGACAACTCAAAACCCAATAATATCATGTTATTTTTATGCTATGTTTTGGGTTGTGTCATAAATTGTCACCCTTAGTTTTAATAATATTATTTGCAGGTATGGAAGGCTTATGTATGCCAAGTTTCTGCAAAAGATATATGCACGAACGTTGGACGGCTGACACCAAAAATGTATGACCAGATGTCGGCTGCAGCCAACGTGAGCTCAGGCTTGTCACACTACGGCCCGTTTCTAGCCGGTTTAATGGACTGTTCTTTCGTCAGGGTCACGTTCATCAGCGTCCATGATGATCACTGCCCTGAGCTGACCAAATACAGCAAGTGGGTCTACATTGGTTTAGCCATGGTGTCTGTAGCCGTGATGTTATCGTTGGTGTTATGGGTGTTGTATGCTAGAGAAAGAAGGCATAGGAAGTACACAAAACTTGCAGTTGCTGCACCGGAGCAAAGTTCATTTTCAACTGATAGAAATCGGAAGTGAAAAGGTGTAAATACACACACAATGGACATAGTTTACTGTGATTTAATATAAACAGTTTCATCGCGGTCACAACGTTGGTGTCATCTTTAGTGTTGTTTTGTAATCACATTGCACATCATGATATTTTTACTTGTGACATTTTTTGTAGAATCAGTGTTACTCGAGCGTCGGATATAGTCATACAGATAACTCGTATAAAATTGAGGATTGGTTGAAATGGACGGAATTAAAAAGGCTCAAGTGGAATAAAGTTTATTATCATATTAAAATTATGTCAAACATTACATATGACTCTTTGTTTATATCTTTTATACCGGTAACCTATGTGTTAAAAATTTGGTTAAAGTATATCAAGTAGCGAGTTAAATGATATTAATATCAATCAAAATATCTTAAAATTTTACTTAGAATAAATAAAATGCTAATGATTAAAGCTAAACTTAATTATTAAAAATATCTTTTTATGTTTTTCTATATAGGCGTATAGCCTTCGTAGTTCATACACGCAAGAGCCTTTAGAGTACACGAAAAACTATATTTTAAATGTCATAAGATAAAAAATAGAATAGAAGGTGAGAAGTTAACCAACTGGATATCCGTATTTGATTCTTAAATCAAAACTAATATATATATAATTATAAGAAAAAAAGGCATGAAAGAGTTGTAACTTGAGCTTCAAAATGTGTGCATGTAGCCACAAAAAATACATCAAGAATGAGCTACTTGTAAATTACTGTACATGCAGTTGCTATTTGTTACTATATATAATTAATTTAGATAGAAACATGCCGAATCAGAATATTTAGTTTGAATTTTAATAATCGCAAACAACGACATGAAGACGAAAAAATCAAACCAACGATGAAATGACATGGGAATGACTAGGAACAACGTATGTGCATGTGTGGGTGGTTACATATACGGGTCCCAACAACTTTCGGTTACCTTTTTTTCTCCTTTTACCATGACAGCATTTACATTTCTTTTGAAGAAAGACTTTTATGCTATTCGCAATATTGATATACAAGTCATGAAAAATGACTGTTTATGCAAAGTGTAAAGTAAGATTGTGTACATTTTATTGTGAAGTGATTCGGCCCTCTCTGACCTATGGGTAAAATGAAAGATAAATCAAACTGCAACCTTTTTACATTTAAATTTTCTTTAAATAACTTGTAACATTCCAAGTTTGTTAAAACTCATGCCATATAATATGTAATAACGGTTTAAAAATCTGATACTTTTATGAGAGAGATCACATGTTCAAAACTTACATGTTTCTCATTTTGTATGAATCACTAATCTCTAGGTTTCTTTAGTTATTCTCATCTTGTATCTAACAAATTTTGGGTTCAATAAATAGTTTTATAAAATTATGGAGGGTTTAGAATTTTTGTAGTGGTTTAGTTTGAAAATAGTTTATAGTCCACTACTTCAACTATCATTTTCTAATTTTTTTTGGTATTGACTCTGTTTGATTGGTTAGTGGACTTTAAACGTGATATACATTCTAGTGTTGGTTTTTAATTTTTTTGAATTTATGAAGAGTTTGCTGATTAAGATAGCAAACACTCCGTAAACTATTTTGAATTTCAAAGTGAAAAACCAACACACAAATTATAAACCATTTATAACTTTAAAAATTTCTTTGGCTACGGGTTCTAATAAAAAAGAAGTTTCAAGAAAGCACCTCTGTCACTTTTTCTTTATGATGATGATTTTTTTTTTATTTTATGTATGTTTGGTAAATTGGCTTGTAGCGAAACTCGAAAGTCTTACATTTTGTGTTCTAATAAAATTTACACACTATTAAACAAAATACTAGAATTAGATATAGCTTTAAAGAAGATAATAAAAGTGTACATGAATAGATACTTTTAAATTTACCCTAAATTCTATTTGCTTATGACAACTCCTTACCTAATATTAATTAGATTAGATAATTACTTTTAAAACCGTGTAGATTATAACTTAGATAATCACAAATGAAAAAATAAAGGTATAATTGAGCTAACCACATTTACATGATGATTGTCAAATAAAATAGGAGCATACATGTCTTTTATCATATTATCTATGCATATTATCAATACTAATAAAGAAAAATGGTCTAAAAATCACATGACATATTTTTACACTGTCCATCGAGGCTTCTTTTATGATTTGAAAACATGTCGTTACTAGAATGAAAATTAATTATTTTATTACACATTAAATGCTAATTATTACTTATATATTTTCCAAATTATAAACAATTTTTTGATCAGTTAGAAACATGTTTCTTTTTAATAACATACATAATTTTTTTAAAAACAAAAATTATGATATATGAAGTTTTTTAATACAAAGAACTTTTAAAAATAAGGTTATTTGATTACTTATTAAAAAATATGAATGTTTTAAAAGATTAAAAATAAAAGCTTTTTTTTTAATGAAAGTTTGAAAATTATTTTTATTGTTTTATTACCTAAATAGTTAATTATACGTCATTTCAATCATATTTTATTTCAAATAATATTTTATAAAATTTAAACATTAACAAATAACTAATTAATTTTAATTAACTCGTGAAGTACATAGGTTTTTATACCGGTGTATCTTAATAAAAGCAATGGTTACAAATACCTATGATTTTCTGGTTAAAATTAATTTTGTATTGAACGTTTATATAACAAAGTAAAAGAATTATCCTGAATAAAAGCATAGTACAGGGGCTGAAAGTGTAACTTTAAATCCTAATATTTCGCATTGAATACCAACCGACCCCTCTGTATAACTCTGAATCAATCAAAATGCAACCGCATGCACACACACCCAAAGTGATGGATTCTTCCCGCGAAAATGCGCCACCGTCGCCGCCGCCGCCGTCGTCACGGCGGATATGCCTCTGTTCTCCGACGAACCATCCCGGCTCCTTCCGCTGCGCTCGCCACCGCGCATCGTCACCAAAACTCGGCCGAAAATCCATCTCCGATCAACTCAACCGATTACACACCAAAAAAACGAATCTCATCAACGAATTCCTCATGAAAATCATCAAACCTTCGAGTCATGATCTCCAGAGGCGAAGGAATTTCGAGCCGAAACCGTCTAGATTCTCCGTGTTGAACCACTGCAACCACAGCGGTAACGAATTGATTGTTTCGTGATGAATTGATGTCGATTTCATCGTGCTTGTACGTCTGGATGTTGTGGTCTAGATCTGTAAATCATCTGGTGCATGTTTGATGTGATGTAAACTTCGATCGTTTTTTTGTTTGTTACTTAATTTGTGGTTTTAGGAGTCGTCTTCCGTGAAACGGAGAGGCGTTTGAATCGATCTATTGACTGTTTGTTATTATAATTGAGTTTGTGGATCGATTCGAGCTGTTGATGAAATTCTATTGAATAAAACATGTTTCGTGTTTTATTTGGGGATTGGAGATTGTTTGAAGATGAAATTGGATCAATTTATCGAACAGAATCACAGATAGTGTTCAACATGACAACATCAATCAAGTAAGTTGTAGATTGTAATGAATTGATTGATGATCTACTTGTTTTGGTTGATTTTTTGGTCGTTATATAGGACTGTTAATCGAATTGATCGATGATGAACTGTTGTCAATTTCACCGTTTGAACGTAGTTTTGATGCTGGTGATTTTGATTTATGTTTTGAAATTAATTAGTGATTCTGAAGAAACGATAATATTTCATTATTTTGTGGTTTGATGATGATCCAACTTCATCTCTCTCAAGTGTTATTGATTTTGTTTGGTGACTTGTATCTTGAAATTATCTTGAAATTACCAATTTCGAGGGAACTAAATAGAAACTTCGGTTCAAACAGTTTAAACTAATCAATAAACCGTCAAATTCGATTGATTTTTAGTTGATTTATCGTTTATCAAAACCATAGTTAACAATTCGTCGTCGATAAGCCTGATTAAAGGGCTGTTTTTGCAGCCTCTTAGATAAGCCTGATTAAAGGGATGTTTGGCAGCCTCTTAATCAGTCTCTTAATGGTTAAGATGTCTGAATGGTTCAGCATTTAATGGTTCAGACTGTTTGTTTCGTGAGCACATGTCTGAATGATTAAGAGATTTACCTTTGAATGATTAAGCATTATACTGATGCTGAATGGTTAAGAGGTCTAATACTGAATGATTAAGACATATTATCTAAAATGGTCAGACTTTTGTTAATGATTCAGCATTTAATGATTCAGACATCTTATTAGTTTAGCACTTAATCATTCAGAAATTGTCAAACAGTTCCTAAACCGTTTAACTGCAAAACTTAAACATGTTCAGTTAATTTTTATGTTTTTAGCAGTTAATTAGATATTTCTAGCGGTTAATTAGATCATTGACGGCCACAATCAATCTGATTATTTCTATTAACGTAACTTAAGACTATCATCCGTAAGAAAATCATTTTAGATATTTATTTTAGATGAGAAAATCTTTTGATACATCTGAAAAAAAAATTTTATCATAAATAAATTTTGAACTGAAAAGTTTCATCTATTTATATAATATCTTTGGGTAATTTATTTTAAAATTTTATGTTTCTTAACGCTTACTTAGTAGCTTAGTCAAAATTTATGTTTAGTAAGACTTGATTAGTAGCTTAGTCTTAAAAAACCTGGTGAACACTGAACACCACCGATAAAATTTAGCAGCAATAGAATAAATAAGCACCACGTGTCATTGAATAATGCTGAGTCACCACCTTAAAAGACCACCACATGCCTCCCTGTTGTGGGCACGTGTGATGTACAGCGGTTAAGGTGTGATGCATCATATATTCATATCCACTTCTAGATTTGATCATCGGGTAAACTAATCGGGTTTCGGGTTAATCGGTCCGGGTTATTCGACCCGAAACCCGACCCGAATAAAGTTTGGTTTAATCGGTTTCGGGTTGTTCGGATAACGGATTGTTCGGGTCAGGTTTCTTTGGGTACGGGTGAACTCGGGTCGGACGGGTTAATCGGGTACGGGTAAAATCGACTTGGCTATCATCTTCTATGAATTGTCCTATACTATGTAAGCCCACCCCAAGTCCCCAACGGCAAACATGAGCATATGAGTTGTACTCGTTTTTCCATTAATATTGTGTTTGTTCTTGTTTTTTTCTTTTTCTCTTTAAATTAGATTTATTCTTAATAGAATGATAAAATATATTAATAATAAGGTGGAACTTTATCAATAAAGTGATCTTGGTACATATTATTGGTCTTTCTTTTTATTTTTAATTGGGTTATTCTTTTGCAGTTGGGGGCAAGCGTGTGGAAATCGAATCGTATTCGTTTTTCTTTTCCATTAGTTTAAATATGGGAACACAAGATTTATGGTTGCTTTCCGACATATATTGACGCTTTATCAACCACAAATACGATAATAGAAGATAATAGAAAGTTTGTTAAAAAGGATCGCTCGAAGCTTAATCGAAAGAAAAACAATTTTTTATTAACATAGCACCATGTTTAAGAAAAACACTGAATTCTTTAAAAATAAACGAGCTTACTCGAACTTTTCATGACGCGAGCTCAAGCCTAATATTGTAGAACAAATATTTTTTTTTCTCGATATCACTATGTTTAAGAAAATAACTAGATTTCTAAAACAAACGAGCTGACTTGAACTTTTCATGACCCGAGCTCAAGCCTAGTTTTCTAGCTCGTTAAAATAAACGAGTCAAGCCAAGCTGGCTCTTTTAAATTCGAGCTCGAGCCTGACATGACTCAGCTCATTTACAGCCCTACGGCCCTAATATTAAAAACTTATATTTAAATACAAAAACACGGTTTTTAATTAGTGAATGAAACGTTAGTAAACACTTGTGTATACACCAGTGAAGTTTAGTTGTGATGTGAGAGAAAAACAGTATACACTGTTTTTGTGTTTATCGAACTGGTAATGTAACGAACGTTTCTTTAAGTTCATTATGGTACTAACTTTAAATAGAACATCACAATAATTGTATAACTAGTTAAGTCATGTTTGTCAAACTAACTTTTTATTAACTTTTGATTTGTTAACTTTTAGGAAGTTAATAAGTATGTTTGAGAAAATTTTAAAAATTTGATTTTAAAAAATTAATAAGTTACTTTTGAGAAGTTAATAGAAGTAACTTTTGAAAAATAACTTTTCAAAAATTATTCTTAATAAAATAGGAAATCCCATACAGGCTTAAATTTGTTGTTTCAAATGCGATGTATAAAAACATACCTATTATTTCGAATGCAATAATCAATTGCATACTTGCAGCTGTTGTGTTCAAATTTGATGTATAAAACATTCAAATTTGATGTATAAAACATTCCTATACAGGTTTTTTTTTTCAACCTTGATAATGTTTATAAGTAATATGTGTACTATATATCTTATGTTACCAAAATTTGTTTAGCTTTTTGAGCCTTCTAGAGATGGCCAGCTTTTATTTATATTTGGCTTCTAGAGTCATCTAGAACATATATCGTCGAAATCCTTTGAATCCGATCTTGTCTCCAGACAATATAATATGATTTGCGTATACTTCTTAAGCCTATTAAATAATTATTTTAATTATTTATAGTATTATTTAATTTTTTTAAATTTATATATAGTATTTTTAATAAAGTAAGAAAAGTATTTATTAACGTTATATCTAAAAAATAATTTTTTATAAAATAAAAAAATTCCTAATACATTAACCTTTTTTAAGATCTACATATTTTAAATTAGTGTTTCTAAAAACTAATATTTATAAACAAAAAATAATTAAAACAGGGAGTTATAATAACTTTTTATAAGTGTCATTTTTTAAAATAACTTTGTATTGAAACAAAATGTTTAATTTTTTAAAGAAAACACAAAAAGCTTGAAAACAAAATATTAAAATGTTGATATTATTGTTATATTACTTATATACGTAATTCCAATTGTATCCCATCTTAATATATCATTTTATATTTAATAAAATTTTGTTATATAATAATTTTTTTGTTACCCATGTAATACACGGGTTTATTAAAACTAGTATATGATGCTAATAGCATTCGTAGCATAAGGTTTTTCACCTAATAGACCCCTATGCGTCCTTTAATGTTCACAAAGGCATGATACACCTAAAAGACCCGTACGTGTCCTCTAATTGACGAATATGTTCACAAAGACGTGCTTTTAAGATCAAAAGTTGGTTGCTACATATTGTCATAGACCATTTATGTGAGAGGGAGCTGAGAGAGGAGTAAACAAGCAACTTTTTATTTGAAGAAAAAAAAAGAGATGCCAGTGACATTGAGCTTCTTATTTGAAAAAGGATCTTATTTGTGATAACTTGTAACCGCTAGAATGTTACGGACCATTTATGTGAAAAATTGTCTTTTAGATGCTAAGACATGGAATTTACAACAGATATCTAACATTTTAGGTTGTCACGTTTCACCACGTATTAAATCGACAAGCAAACCATCAAGAAAGTGAAAATATCTGTTCATAATTTTAACAAGAAATAAATTTCGTAATTTTTAAAAAACAAAAAAAAATATTTATGTAACTTCTTTCATTTTATGTAGAGTAATTTATTGTTTTCTTCTCTGAGGTTTGGCGAAAATCACGGGTTCAGTTCAATAGTTCATTTATTACACTGACGATTCAATAGTTTTAAGGTTTGTCTCTTTGCATGATTTAACAGACCAAATACTAACGGTATTCACACCTTAGGTGAAATTGAAACAAATCTTAAAACTATTGGACCGTCAGTGTAATAAATGAACTATTGGACTGAACCTGTGATTTTCGTCAAAACTCTGGGATGAAAACAGTAATTTATTTTTTTATTTATTTTAAGAGTTGGAAAACATTTATTTTTCCTTCACAAGGACACATGTCCCCTTTCAAATTCAAATTACAATCCTATGTTCAAGCCCAATGCTCCAAAAACCACTACATGTTTGAGCCCATTTTCAATTAAGCTTAAACTCGTCTTTCTATAGCAAAGACCGATGTAGCCTTTAGGCATTCTGGTCATAGACCCATTCCCATGTTTTTATTATCTCTGCACCGGTGTAAATGAGAGCTACTTAAGCTTGAGTTCGGCTCTTCGACTTAAGAAGCTCGATCTTAGCTCATTTCAAGAAAATCGAGCCTGACTCGTGTTTAATGCTACAAATTCAAGCTCAACTTAAGTTTTAGCTTAATCTCAAAATCGACTTGCTTATTATTTATTTATTATTTATCTTCGGATGTTTATATTAACTATTTTTACTTTTTTATTTTAAGCTAGGCTAAAGACCCGTGTAAGACACATGTTCAATCCAAAAATATTGTTGTTAATTTTTAGTAAGTTATAATGTTATTGATAATACTTTGTATATCAACTTTTATGTATAATTTTTTAACTTTAGCTACATCTAATATTAGTATGTTTTATTTTATTAATATTTATACGTCTAAATAGTGTATAATATGAAATGAAATAAACTTATAAAAGAACTTTAAGTATAAACAAATAATATTGAACATGAAAAACAATATTTCAAATTCATAAACATCCAAAAATTATTTGTATACAACATTTGATGTTTTGTTGGTGATTTTTCCATCATTATCTAATATTAATAGTTTTCATCTCTGTTTACTTTTAACTCAAGGTAATGTAACATATAGATGACCATGATCCCTATTTAAAAACAAACCAACTTTGGATAGTGATTGTATTTGGCTCTTGTTTATTGTTATCGCAAAATACCCTATTAACAGGAACTTTAAAAGAAATTTAAAAATGTGTCAAAGTCAACCGTGGTATAAAAATGTGATTTTCAATATTACTTTCACATAAATCAAAAAAATTTGTACACATATCACACAAATTCCAATCAAACATATATAATAATAATATACCAGTACACATAAAAATAAATAAAAAAGTTTAAAAAATAGAATCATGTAATACCTCTATACAGATAGATTGTTCAATTAGATCACCTTCACATAAAAAAAACAAAAGTAAAATAATATTAATCCGAAAACACAAACCTTATGTAACATCCGTAATTTTTCGAGATAAAACCCAAACCGGAAGTCATTTTGAGTTTCTAATATTAAATTATGAAATAACTTTAATGGATCAATTACATTAAATATAAAATTTATTATTAATTTGTAATAACTCATTTATTTATAATTCTTTGCATAAAGTTATAAATGCTCATTAAGCATTTTGTAGTAAATAACTAAATGGACGATCTTATTAAAATTTATTAAATGAATTTTAATAAACTTGTAAAGTTTTATTAGTAGTTAGGAATGTTAATAAATAATTTATTAGATTTAAAAGTTAAAGGTTTAAATTGTAATTTCTGAAATTTAACAGAAAGGTTTTTAGCATAAAATAACATCATTATAAAAGCTCAAGGACCAAATTGTAAATTACATTAAAAACCACTCAACCCGTTCCCCCCCCCCCTCCTCGTCGGCC
>BJCM01061603.1:0-29306 GCA_018326385.1 Flaveria bidentis
AACGTAAGTTATAAAAGCAAGATTCACGAGTAGAATAGTAATAACATAAGGTATATAGAATATGAACAAGGAATAGATATTAGTCAAAAGAGCATATGATGCCTAAGGAAAAATGGTAGACTTTACTAAAAATTTACAAAAGTATGCATTTTTAAATAATAAAAACATGTTATTTTTTTAAAATGTTTTAGTTAGAAACAATTAAATAAGTATGTGAAAAGCATTTCCATAAGCATAAAATCATTATATATTGACCATGATGCATATAATTAGGGTTTTATTAATCGGAAGCCTAACATGTTGGTTCATTCGGTAATCGCACTCAAGGTGAGTCCTTCGGCCCCGTTTTAAATATTATTTTAACTGTTTTGGGGAAAAAGAATGAAACAATACTTTAAAATATATGATGGGTTAAACGGGATAATATATTATGAAGGTATAAATTGGGTTAGTGGTATGGATAGATACCATTGAGCCCTTAAATCCCCCTATAATCATTAACCTCAGCGGTGAGGCCACAGGCTATATTGGTAGATCTATCGGGTTAGAATGGCCCGCTCTCGCGACCATTCACGCTGGTCGGGTTGTGGCGAGGGAGTTTATATGTCTGGATAGTTGAGGGGCAACGACGTGTTTCTTGGTTTGATTATGGACTTATGACCTGAACTTATCATAGTACCTAGCTAATCTATGTGGAATATATTATACCTTGTTTCATCATATTATTTTTCAAAATGAATGTTTGCAAGACTAAAAAACACCGAAAGTTCACCAACTTTACGTTGACTTTATTACCCTTCATGCTTTTCAGGGTCATAGGAGAGCTCTATGTGTAATTCCCGAACTATGTCTTTGGAGGGTCAAACGTTTCAAACGTCTTTAAATAATATTAGGTTCATGGAATAAAAACGGTATTATGTGTCAAATTTCGAGTTGTTCAACTTTTGCTAACAAAATACTGTTATAATCCCTTTTATGATGTTAGTTATATGAACTTCATAATTGACGTTATTGTTGAACACGTTTGACTATAAAAGTTGGATTAACTCCAAAATCCGTTACCACCACGTCACGTGACCTTCCGCTGCGATTTTCGAAGTGTGACAGTAGGCACTACCTCTAGTACTTTACTAAACTTATTGGACACACAACTCTTATCAACACCAGAGTCGAATAAAACAGAGGTATAACAACCATTTCTGTTGAATCTACCAAAGTCAAATAAAACAGATGTATAACAACCATTTATCATGAATCTACCAAACACTACAGTAGGATCATTTAGAGCCTCACCTGAAACCATGACGAAAGCTCTGCCTTTGCCACCGTCGCTTCCGCCACTGTTGTTGTCCTTTGGTTTATCGATAACACCATTGTTACCATTTCTTTCAAGCTTCGGGCATTCCCTCTTAAAATGACCAGGTTGCCCACATTCATAACACCTAGTCTGATTATAGTTTTGTTGTGACTGCTGTTAAGGTGATTTTGCTTAGAGGTTTACCCTACAATTCTTGCCAGCATGCCCAAACCTTCTGCACCTCTCACAAGTGTTCTTCATGTATTGCTCGTTGTGATGAAACTTGTATTTTGAAAGGTTGCCATAGTAGCCACCAGAACTACCTAAGTCTTGAGTAGGTTGTGATTGGTTAAATTTCTTGCTTTGTTGTTGCTGAGGAGTGGAAGATGAAGATTGTTTTCCATTTGCAGAAGGTTCTCATTTTCTCTTGTTGTCATTAGAACTGGGTGCAACATCGTGCGGGGGACTTGCCCTGCGTGACAGCCTGATTCGTTAGCTTGTATGTCAATCGGATAGCCTCCTGAATAGTAGTTGGTCTAGCAATGGAGACCATGATTTGCATCTCTGATACCAACCCATCAATGTACCTCTCAACTCATTTTTGTAAGCCGAGTTTATCATACTAGAACACATAGTAGCCAACTCGTGAGAACGATTTGTGTAAGCTTCAATCTCAGAACTGGCCATCCTCAGGTTCCAGAATTTAGTTTCTAATTTTTGCACTTCGTCCCTAGAATCGTATTCCTCCTTAAGTAAGTTCTTGAAATCTTCCCGTGTTGTAGCATTTGCAGTCTTAACGCCCAACATCTGAACTTGAGCGTTCCACCAGCTTAGTACGACACCTTTCATTGTGCCATCAACATACTTCACCATACTGTCAGCAGGGCAGTTACAAATCTCGAACACCAACTCCAATTTTTCAAAGCAACGGAGTAGCCCACTGCTCCTTCAGTTCCCTTGAATGGTATAGGCTTGAAGTTCATGAAGGATTTGTATGGGCAAGCCGGTTGTCCTGAAGTTGAATTGAGTATAAGAATTAGATATTGGAATTGATATTAGGTTATGGAAAACTATTACATGGATTTAGAATGAGGTAAGGGAATCTTTGCTTACCAATAGGGTTTGGTTGTGGAGGGTGCTGGTTTGTTGGTGTCTCGGTAACATGTTGATCGATCAGTGCTGCCAATTCCACATGCGTCATGTTAATGCTACCTTCGCAACATCCACAACCACGTCCATACATTTTTTAAATTTACAACATACGGAAAAAATCAAAATATCCAACATATTTAACTTCATTTATGTATAAGCAATTAAAAATTTTAGCACAGGCACAACTAATAGGTTATAAGCAACTAATACGGAAATAAGCAAAAATTTTAATTACTTATACATAAATGAAGTTAAATATGTTGGATATTTTGCTTATTTCTATATGTTGTAGTTTTAAAGAATGTCTGGACGAGGCAGTGGACGTGGCGGAGTTAGCATTAACATGATGCTTATAGAGTTGGCGGCACTGATCGATCAACATGTCACCGCGACACTGGCAAACCAGCATCCTCCATAGCCAAACCCTATTGGTAAGCAAAGATTCCCTTACCTCATTCTATATCCACGTAATAGTTTTCCATAACCTAACATCAATTCCAATATCTAATTCTAATACTCAATTTGACTTCAGGACAACCCTCTTGCAAATACAAGTCCTTCATGGACTGCAAGCCTAAATCATTCAAGGGAACTGAAGGAGCAGTGGGATTGCTCCGTTGGTTTGAAAAACTAGAGTCGTTGTTCGAGATTTGTAACTGCCCTGCTGAGAGTAGGGTGAAGTATGTAGTTGGCACGATGAATGTTGTCGCACTAAGATGGTGGAACACTAAAGTTCAGATGTTGGGCGTTGAGACTGCAAATGCTACAACATAGGAAGATTTCAAGAACTTACTCAAGGAAGAATATTGTTCCAGGGACGAAGTACAAAAACAAGAAACTAAATTTTGGAACTTAAGGATGGTCGGTTCTGAGGTTAAAGCTTACACAAATCATTCTCAAGAATTGGCTACTTTGTGTCCTACTATGATCAACCCGGCTTACAAACGAGTTGAGAGGTATATTGATGGTCAGATTAATACAGAATGAAAGGTTTAACAACTATGTAAGGGTGATTCGGATGCTTGCGTAAGAACCCAACTCGAAGAAATAAACAAAGAAATGTGAGATTTTGCGAGATTTGCGACATCATCTCCTTGTTGAAGGAAATTTCGTCTCGAAATTTTAAATGAAAGGTATCTTAAGAATGAATACCTTAAGAAGTAGATGTCTGATCTTTGAATAATTGTGGATACTTCTTTTTCAGTTGATCTTCGTGTTCCCAAGTAAACTCTGGTCCACGCTTTGAGTTCCAACGGACTTTGACGATAGGAATACGGCTAAGCTTGAGAGTTTTGATCTCTCGGTCCATAACTTCCACTGGTTCCTCAATAAAATGCAGTTGTTCATCCACATGTATCTCATCTAACGGGACGATAAGAGTCTCATCTGTAAGGCATTTCCTCAGGTTCAAAACATGGAACACATTGTATATACCACTAAGCTCTTCGGGTAGGTTCAACTGGTAGGCTACCGGGCCAACCCTTTTGACAATCTCAAAAGGTCCAACATAGTGTAGGTTTAACTTTCCACTTTTCCCGAAACGAACTAAACCTTTCCAAGGTGACACTTTCAAAAGTACCTTGTCGCCAATTTGAAATTCCAACGGTTTGTGCCGTTTATCTGCGTAACTCTTTTGTCGGACTCGTGCTACTGCCATGCGATTACGAATTTGCACTATCTTCTCGGTCGTTTCGTGCACAAGTTCAGGACTGGTAAGTTGACTTTCACCAACTTCCGCCCAACAAATAGGTGATTGACACTTACGTCCATATAATGCTTCAAATGGTGCAGCTTTGATCGACGTGTGATTGTTGTTATTGTAAGAAAACTCAACCAACGGTAAATGGGTTTCCCAATGGCTGCCAAAATCAATTACGCAAGCACGTAACATATCTTCCAGAGTCTGTATTGTACGCTCACTCTGACCATCAGTTTGAGGATGATATACGGTGCTCATATCTAGCCGTGTTCCCAATGATCGTTGCAAAGATTGCTAGAAGTGAGAAGTAAACCGAGCGTCACGATTGGAAATGATAGAAATTGGCACACGAGACTATTTCCCTTAGGTAGATACGAGTTAACTTCTCCATTCTATCAGTCTCTCTAATTGGTAGGAAGTGTGCAGATTTTGTCAAGCGATCTGCTATTACCCAAATGGTATCGCTTCCGCTAGGAGTTCGAGGCAGCTTCGTGATAAAGTCCATTGAGATCTCCTCCCACTTCCATATAGGAATTTCTAGCTGTTGAAGTAGACCAGATGGCCTTTAATACTCCACTTTAACCTTAGAACAGGTTAAGCATATGCTTACATAGGAGGCGATATCCGCTTTCATGTTCGGCACCAATAAAGGACTTTTAGATCATGATACATCTTGTCTGAACCCGGATGGATGGAATATCGAGACTTATGGGCTTCATCCATCACTAGTTCTTGTAGATTCCCAGACAAAGGAACCCATATTCGTCCCATGAAATAACAAACCCCGTCCAATTTGATCTCTAGCTGCTTTTCCATGCCTCGCATGGACTCTGCTTTTAGGTTCTCGTCCTTCAAAGCCTCAAGTTGAGCATTACGTATCTGATCAGGTAATCCGGTGTGGATAGTGAGTTGTAATGCACGAACTCGATTTGACTTAAGTGTTTCCTTTCGACTTAAGGCGTCAGCTACCACATTAGCCTTACCCGGATGATACTTGATCGCACAGTCATAGTCGTTCAACAACTCAACCCAGCGACGTTGCCTCATATTCAACTCCTTCTGCTCAAAAATATGTTGAAGACTCTTGTGATCGGTATAAATGATGCACTTGGTACCGTACAAGTAATGTCTCCATATCTTGAGTGCAAACACAATGACTACCAACTCTAATTCATGTGTCATTTTTTTTCTCATGAACTTTTAGCTAACGGGAGGCATATGCGATGACCTTGTCGTGTTGCATTAGCACACAACCAAGACCTTGGATGGATGCATCACACTATACTACAAAATCATATGTTCCCTCAGGTAGGGATAGTATCAATGTCGTACAAAGCTTTTGTTTTAGGAACTGAAATGCTGACTCCTGCTTGTCACCATAACTATACACTGTGCCTTTATGAGTTAATGTTTTAAGTGGTTGAGCGATCTTCGAAAATCCTTCAATGAATCGCCTGTAGTACCCAGCCAACCCAAGAAACTGTCGTACCTCAGTTGGGGTCTTAGGCATAGCCTAGTTCCTGATGGCTTCTATTTTTGTCGGGTCAACATGTATACCCTTCTCATTGACCACATGGCCCAAGAATTGGACTTCCCGAATCCAGAATTCACACTTCGAGAACTTGGCATACAGTTTCTCTTGTTTAAGTAATTCCAAAATCAATCGAAGATGTTCCTCATGCTCCTCTTTGTTTTTTGAATATATTAAGATATCATCGATAAAAATGATGACAAACTTGTACGGGTAGGGTTTGCACACGCGGTTCATGAGATCCACAAACACCGCTGGTGCATTGGTCAACCCAAAAGGCATAACCAAAAACTCTTAGTGACCGTAACGAGTTCTGAATGTTGTCTTTGATATGTCCTCCTCTCGGACTCTCAGTTGATGATATCCCGATCTCAAATCCATCTTGGAATAGAAACTCGACCCTTGAAGCTAGTTAAACAGATCGTCAATACCGGGAAGGGGTTAACGGTTCTTTACCATTACTTTGTTCAGTTCATGGTAATCGATACACAAGCGAAAAGTCCCATCCTTTTTCTTGACAAACAGGACTGGGGCTCCCCATGGTGATGAGCGAGGTCTGATAAATCTCTTATCTAAAAGTTCTTGTAGTTGAGTAGACAGTTCTTGCAGTTCTTTTGAAGCTAGTCTATACGCTGCTCTCGCAATAGGTGCGGCTCCGGGTGTCAAATCAATCTGGAACTCGACCTGACGATGCGGTGAAAGACCAGGTAAGTCTTCAGGGAAAACATCAGGAAAGTCATGAACAATAGGGATATCCTCGATCTTCTTTTCTTCGATGGTTTTTTCTGTGATCATAGCTAAAATAGCAGTATGGCCTTTACATAAGCATTTCTGGGCTTTCATGTACGATATGATGCCAGAGACTACACCACTTTTCTCGCCCTGAACAGATAAGATTTCACCACTAGGAAGTGGTATACGAACGACCTTTTCGCAACGGATAATCTCAGCTTAGTTCTTAGATAACCAGTCCATGCCGACGAACACATCAAAGCTACCAAGTGTAACAGGCATGAGGTTTATATCTAACTTGTGTCCCGATAGTTCCAATTTACATCCTTTAATAATATAATTTGCCTCGATCAATTTACCATCAGCTAGTTCTATAGTGTAACTAGGTTCCATTTCAGTTAAAGTTACATCTAGAAGTTTGCTAAACTTGGCAAAGATAAAACTCCTATCAGCAGCGGTATCAAATCATACAAAAACAAAACAGTCGTTCAGAGGAAATGTACCAGTAACCACGTTTTGATCATTCCTTGCCTCACTAGACCCAATCACGAAAGCTCGACCCTTAGTGCCATTTCCATAGTTGTTGTTTCCATTATTGCCCTTGTTCCCATTCTTCAGTTATGGGCAATCTTTCCTATAATGACCCTCTTTGCCATATTCGAAGCAACCCCTGGTCGCTTCGCCTTGTCGTTACTGTTGAGATTGTTATTTAGTCATCAGTGCACCCTTGTAGTCTTTAGCAGCATGGCCCATCCTTCCACACCTTTGGCAACGAAAACGATCACACCGGCCATGATGGTGAAAATTGCATTTGTTGCACTTTGGATACTTGCCTGTATAATTATTCAATCCCTGACCATTGTTGTTGTTGTTCTGATTATTATTTGTGAAGTTTCTGGAGGAATCAAACTTTCTGACTTATTGTTGTTGAGTGTTGTTGGAGTTTGAGTACTTGCTGGTGGTACTATCCCATTTTCATTTATAGTCAGATGAACCAGATGTAGCGCCACGTTTAGGCAAAGTGTCATGTGCCACTGCCTGGCCGGTGAGCTTATGAGCTAGTTGGATAGCTTGTTGAATAGTAACAGGATCGGCAGCTATGACACTAGCTTGAATCTGAGGAGCTAAACCATCAATATACTTCTCTATCCTTTTGTATGTCAGGGTTACCATTTGAGGATATAAAGCAGCCAACTCGTGCGAACGAGTCGTATATTCCTCAATATCATATCCAACCATCTTAAGATTCCAAAACTCTCCCTCCAGCTTCTATACCTTATTTCTGGGGCAGTACTCATCTTTCATTAAGGTCTTGAAGTCATCCTATGGTAGATTATTAGCAGCCTCAAGTCCTAATGTCTGGACTTGTGAGTTCCACCAAGTTAATGATGCTCCTTCTAATGTGCTAGATGCATACTTGACACGGTTTCCAACAGGACAATTGCACATGGCAAAAACCGACTCAAGTTTCTCCAACAAGAGCTCCTCTTCGGGCTCCTCTTCTTCTTGTTGTGCAACAAGAGCTTCGACATGTGCCTCTAGTTCCGCAATCCTCACTGCTGCTTGAACACGTTGCTGCTGAGATTCCATGGCTCTGGCCTCCAAAGTGTTAACACGGACCACCAGTTGTTTGAATTCCTTAACGAGTCTATTGTGGCACTTGTTAGTGGATTCAAGGCTTTCTTTCTGAATCTCTAAGCGTCTATGTGTCCGATCCTGATCCACTGACAGGTTTCTAATCTTTCTGGTTGTCTGACGCATATTGTGTATCTCACGTTTCATCGCAGCTACAAAGGCAGTAAATGACTGTTTAGGTGGGTGAGGAATATATGGTAGGATATGAGTAGAAGCAGGTGTGAAGGGGGTAGGAGGGTAGGGTACGTTCTCCTCCCTAATCCATCAGGCGATCAAACCTAGTAATCAGTCCCTATCGTGGGTGTTAGGTGAGTCGTGGGCCTTTAAGGGCTCCTCGTGCCCCGTAGTGGCAACGATAGGCTCAAGTCGGCATCTCTTGGACTCCGAGGTGAAGAAAAACGTGTAGATGCCGAAGGCAGACGAGCGGAATCCTCGGTCTCTCTACTAGCCGAGGGTGATATAGGTGACATGGATGGTTCGGATGATGATGTGGACATCCTGTAACGTAACGCAAGTATGCCATGAAATGTACGTACAAAAGTCGTAAACAAGGAAGAGTGTTTGTGCAATACTAGTGTTGTGTCTAAGGCTATAGTCTAGATGCAAATGCAATCCTAGTTCTCTATAACCAATGGCTCTGATACCAATCTGTCACACCCTCAAATTCCACGTGCGGAGTTTCACCGTGAGGCATGTGACAAATTAGGATCTCAGACATGGTCATATCAAACGACACTATATGAACTTAAATAAACGTTTGAACTTTAAATCAGAGTAAAACTTAGTTGAAATAATAACCAATGCGGAAGCAATTAAATAAAATCTTAAACCAATACTAAAAGATGCGCAAAACACAACGCCCAAATAAAACTATTCAATGCAATAAAATAAATTTGTGATGCATGTCCTGAGTGAATCCTTAGCCGTGAAATTTAACCTTAAGTGTTCTTGTGACCTGAGAAAACATGCTAAAATGTGTCAACATAAAGTTGGTGAGTTCACAGGTTTAACAACAGATAATATGTTGGAAAATGTTCGCATGGTAAAGTAATTAAAGCATATCGATAGGTAGCTAGCCTATAATCAAGTTACTTAGCGTTTCAAACCGAAGCTGACTGTTTGTAAGTTGTTTGCCTTCCCACCACGTCTAACACAGATAGTGACAAATGTTAGGTCAATTAAACACCCGTTCAACCTCTAGTCAAGTTAGCATGACTAACGCGGGTGGGGTTTGTCAAACCCAGTAGTACTACTCAAAATTACCTCGCTACCTCAATACTAACAGTTCGAGAATGTAAGGGCTTTCATATATGTTTGCACTAACCTAACAGGCGATAAACAATAATACTAAAACCACATATAAGTAAAGATTGCATGTTTTCTCCCCCAAAATGAAAAAATGTAAAATAGGGGTCATGACGACTTACCTCGAATGTGTTGCAACAAATCAAAAGGTACGTACAAAGGATCGGGTTCCAATTAACCTGAGTTTCATTTAATATTTAATTGAGATTAAATATTAGTAATGGAATTTATTTACTCAGAATACAATGATACGGTTCACGATCATGGTTCGGTTACGGTGCCATTTTGATATTCCCGCTTACAAGCATATACGACCATACACAAATTCACACATGTACAAAACTCAAATATTCTCACGAATTCTTGACAATCCATATATGTTTTCTTTTGATAAATTAGTTAGGCGACCTCTTAATATAATACCCAATGTTTAGATCATACACAACCCGCACCTATAATATTCATATTACACACGTATGCCTTATACCACATCCATAACACCCACACATTATTGTTGTTAACGAACACGCATACAAGTACATATGATTGCACATACTAAGTTAATAATATATATATATATATATATATATATATATATATATAACCAAGCTTCCATGTACAACCCTCACAACATACCCCTAGATACATGATTAAACACATGTTAGGTCACCTTCTATGGACATACAAGTAACAAATATACACTCACATGATACTTTACATACCCATATAATACATGTAAGCTACGTACACACAAATAGTATTAATATATACATATGTTATGTATAATATATGCAAGTGCATGCCAAAGCAACACCAAAGTAAATCCCCACACATGCCTCGGCTGAAACAAAAACATCCATACCCCACCAACACTATCTGCAACTATTGATATAGTTATATATAAACAACATCCATGCACACACACTACACATACATACATACAATCATACAATCATACATGTATAAACATGTAGAAACACACACAAACATAAGCACAATGAACCTACCTAGGAAACTAATGCGCCTAACCTAAAAAAAATATCCCATGCGCCTACATACATACTTCATGACCATGATCATGCAATCCCCAATGCACCCCATGCGCCCCCACAAAAAGATCGTTGAACACACATATGTTTACACACATACTGCAACAATGGCATACATGCACACAATAAATATATATATACATTGCAGAAACGTGTATATATATATATAAGGTAAACCCACACATATATATACATCGTAGACCATGTATATATATAAGGGATGCACACACACACCGCAGAACGCGTATGTAACCGATCAATGCAGCCCGCATCGAACCCAACGAAAACCAAAATTGAAACCGTAATCGAAACCGTACAAGTGAAACAAACAAAAGAGACATACCATATAGGCTATTCCGGTTGGTTTTCACGACTATCGAGTGACGTTGATTTGCGGAGGGATCGTCGTTCGATCGCGTAGAAATCCGCAAGAGGAAATCGTCGCGTGACACGGGACGTCGGAGGCTAGAAGTTGTGGACAATGGTTGTGACACGTGAAACTTCATGTAAATTGAGTTTCTAAGAACACTTCAGCAACAGATAATGCCCATATAACTAGTGGTTGTGACTATGGTGAAATTATTACACATTTCATCCAAAGTGTACTTTATAACATAAAACCATTCAAGTCACTTCATGAAAAAGATTTAAACTTTCGTAAAAGGCTTGTTCCCGGACAACCTACTGACCTATTTTGACCAATTACCCAACCCAACCCAACACCTCAAGTCAAAAGAAGGAGATCCGATAAATTTTGAGACCATAAAGGAGTACAACGTGTAGAATTTGTAATAGAATTTATACATCATAACATATATTTAAAATTTAAAATCCAATCAACCTGTTTTGTCTTGTGTAAACATTATCCATTTGAACCAATTACCTAACTCGCTCATAATGCCAATTTGCCACACCTCTAAATCTTAGCAAATGATTAAGGTAAATATCCCTCCAATTGGCCCCTTATGGCCATTTTACCCGCCCCATTTACTTCTTTTTGTACTAGTGTGGGTAAAAGAGAACCAAGACATTCCTAAGATTAAAGAGACGAAAAGCATTATTGGATTTGAAAAAAAATACAAATATGTCACAAAATACTAATAACAAGGATTAAAGATTTTGGATAAAACTTATCTGTTTTGACTCGGCGGTGTCATGATAATTCCACATCCAGCTCATTACAAGAACACTTTATCGGAATGTATTTCTAAATGCATAGAACTCCCAAAGTTATGCTATCAAATATAACATATTATTAAATAATATAATATTCATGACTATCTCGCTAACTTCTTAACAAGATGAAAATATTTGAACATATTATGAAAATATTTGAACAAAAAGTTTTTTAGAATTTAAGGGTTATCTTAAATGAAAATAAATGAATAGTTATACAAAAAACAATAGACCAAGAAGGGATGGAAACAATTACCATAATCGCTAAGTAGTCCAAGTATCGAAATCGTTACCTTAATCTTTCAATCACCTACATCAAGATAGAAATTAATGGTAATCTTGAATGAAAACGAGCAAACAGTCATACAAAACAATAAACTAAGGGATGATCAAAAGTGTTACCATTATCTTTAATCACTAACAAGCTACCAGATCAAAATTTGGCCATATTAAGATTAGAACTTTAAGGGCATTCTCAAATAAAAACAACTGAACAATTAATACAAAATGAACCAAGAGAGGATAAAATTGTTACCTCACTTGCTAAGTAACCCCCCGGATCGAATTTGTTACCTTAATCATGTAGTCATCGGTTTCAAGATCAGAACTTTAGTGAATGAAAAGGAATGAACAATTAAGTAAAACGATAAACCTAGGTGTTTCATTGATAATGGTACAAATATTAGACCCAAGGTTATGATAGGAACCATATAAGTTTATGTTCCAGCTAGGGCCAAAAAGGTATGCATAGATCTAAGTATCTAACAGGCTTATGGATCCATCTTTCAGCACAATGTATCAAAAACTCTGATAAATGATGTAAAATCGTAAATAGATCCTTCAGCCTAATACACTCCAGAAGATAGAAATTAAATAAAAGATGGAAATTTGAACCATCATACTCCAACATACCTTACAAGCCAGCTCTCCTAGAAATCCTCTAGCAACTAAAAAATCATCTTTGACTACTATAGTACTAATCTGGGTTTGTGTAAAACCTTCCTGCAAACTCCCAGCATGTTTCTAGAATCTACCACAAAGCATATAAATAATTGAATATTATCACACAAAAAAATTCAGATGAACTAAAAATAGTCAGAAATCACCATATTGTTATAAATAAACTAGCATTAGCTTAATAGGTATACATAACCAGAAAAGTTAAGGACCTCAGTCAAATTGTATAATACTGATGACCAATGCATGATTGGATAGTTAGACATGAAATATACATTATGTTTTGAGGAAGCACAGATCAGGCTCCTTAGCTGAAGAACAATATGAATCGATTTTATATGTGGGATGAGTCGACCCCAAACTTTTTTGGTTGAAAGATATAACATTTTTTTGGAATAATTACTATGTCAAATACGATTACAAAATTTATATATTTCAGTAATTATCTAAAGTTTTGAATAACAAACAAACAACCAACCCAATGAAAATCCCACTCGACAATAGAGTATGGGAAGTGTGAGATGAGGGCAAAGCTTAGAGGGTGAAATGAGGCAAGCCTTACCACTATCACATAGGAAAAAGAGGCTGCTCTCAAGGAAACTCACTATCTTAAGTTTTGGATAAAAGATTTTAGACATAAAAAATACATGTTTGGGCGCTTTCGAGATGAATCCACATTACCTCTTCAGCATTTTCCATTGAATGTATTTACGCCTTGCTTGAGCAGAAGATGAATCCGTCACCTACATTAAAGAATAACAAAGCTAGTTTCCAAAATACATGCTGACGACTTATTCTCGTTTCAATATCAACCATTGCTATGACCTGGCAACACCTCTTATCCATCTTTTTGGAATTTATGAAATAGTTAAGATATTAGATATGATAACAAAAACCATGTTACCGAAAAAATATAACTTTTAATAATAACTTACTTAACATGTTAAGAGCATCTAAATACTCCCTAATTCAAGTTCTTGGTTTCAAATTCAGTCATCTACCTTTTCCAAGAAGAAAACAGAACATTTCTTTGTACATTTGTAGCCAGAATCAACTTTAGAACTTATGGGCAATCTTTAATAAAAAGTTATACAGAACAATAACCAACAGAAGGTCAAAACTGTTACCTTGATCACTGAGTAAGTGCACATATCAAAACGACAAAAGGTTTACCCTAATCCTTTGGTTGCCAGAATTAGCATCAGAATTAAGGGCAAAATCAAATGAAAACAAACATATAGTTATACAGAACCATTAACCAAAGAAGGGTTGAAAATGTTACCACAATGGCTGAATTCTCACCTTAAACCTTTAGTTGTGAGATTCAACATAAGAAGTTAACTTCAATCTTGTATGAAAACGAATGAGGGTTATACAAAACAATAAAACAAGGGAGTATCGAGATTGTTACCTTAATCACTGAATAACCCACTGGTTGAAATTGTTATCTTCATCATTTAGTCACTAGAACAAGTAATTTAAGGGCAATTTCAAACAGAAAATTGAAATGTTATACAAGGGTTGGCTACATTAGGGTTTATATGATACAAACTGAACATGAAGATCGTTTTCTTATTATTGGAAAAATCACTTTCAATTTACACACTAAACACTTATTTATAGCAATTAGAAGGACTAACCAACTATTTACACAAACAACCCCTAAACTATACAAACAATTACATCTCAAGAACAAAACAAGAAAACAAAACAATACAAAGAATTACTAACAATCACCCCCTTAATTTCTTTTATTTTCTTTTATTGAGCCTACTCCAAGCATTCTTTTCATATTATCATATTTCAACCTTGAGAGAGCTTTAGTGAGAATATCAGCCATTTGCTCCTCTCCACTAATATGTTTTACCACTACCAAACTCCTTTCAACACAACTTTTTATAAAATGATATCTAACATCTATGTGTTTAGATCTTTCATGAAATACAGGATTCTTCATCAATTGAATAGCTGATTTATTATCCACATGTAAAACTGGCCCTGCTCTAACTTTAGTCAACACTTCCAACACACCTTTTAACCAAATAGCATGCTGAGCAGATGCAGTAGCAGCTATAAATTCAGCCTCACAAGATGATAAAACAACAATATCTTGCTTTTGACTAACCCAACTAACACATCCATGTTCCCATATTTATACCAAATACCATGCTCAAAAGTACCTCTCTAGTATCTTAGAATATGTTTAACTGCTAGCCAATTAGTAGTTCTAGGATATTCCATGAATCTACTAACTATCCCCACTGAGTAACTCAAATCAGGTCTAGTTTGAGTTAAATATCTCAATCATCCTATAACTCTCCTATACAAAGTAGAATCTACAACATCTTGATCTTCATCCTTTCCTAATTTCAACCCCGGATCCATAGGAACCTTAGTTGAATTACACTCCCACATGTTATGTTCTTCTAAAATCTTCTTTGCATATCCAAATTGATTCAAGAAGATACCATCTTCTTCATGTTTCACTTCTATGCCCAAGTAATAATTCAGCAATCCAAGATCTGTCATTTCAAATTTAGACATCATCATTGCCTTAAAGTCTTCTAGCATCTTTATACTAGAACCAATCACTAAGAGATCATCTACATATACTCCAATTATTACTGATCCAGTTTCAGACTTATTAATGTATACATCATGCTCTTGTTGACACCTCATAAAACCAAATTCTATTAAGGTATCATGCAACTTCTCATTCCAAGCCCTAGGAGTCTGCTTAAGGCCATATAAAGCTTTAATGAGCTTATACACCAACCTTTCCTTGCCTGATTTCACAAAACCCTCTGGCTGTGTCACATACATTTCTTCCTTTAAATCACCATTTAGGAATGCTGTTTTGACATCCAGATGATGAACCTTCCACTTCTTTGCAGCTGCTAAGGCCAGAATTAACCTCACAGTCTTTAACCTAGCAACAGGAGCAAATACTTCTTCATAATCAACTCCATACTTCTGAAATAACCTTTCACTACCATCTAGCTGTGTGCCTGATAACCCTACCATTTGCATTCCTTTTGAGTTTGAACAACCATTTAACACCTATAGGTTTCACCTTCCTTGGACATTCAACTAATTTCCAAGTTCTATTCTTCTCTATGCTATCAATCTCATCTTGCATAGCCCTTCTCCACTCAAGACTGCCCTTGGCTTGTTTATAGTTGAGTGGCTCTTTAACCAGCAATAACTCTGGTTCATTAAAAATAGGTGGTTCACAAGGAATCTGTTCTAATACCTCAGACCTAATAAACACATCATTTAGGCTTGTAAAACCTCTAGGCGGGGTATCATCATAGGTTGATCTAGGAATTCCTTCACCTTCCATATGATTAATTCTGCTTGCACCCCCTGAGTTCTCCAATCCTTCACCTGAATTAGAGTGTCCAGTCAAGGCTGACTTTGACTGGGTTCACCAGTTGAGGAATTTGAGTAAGATTCATTACCAGCATTGACATCAGAATTCTGATCTAGTTGGTCTGATATTGTCACTCTAAGTGCACCTCCACTCAAGCCAAATGATGCATGCTTGTGACTTGACTCACTAGTATTGCAAGTTTCCCACTCCTATGGCTTTTTTCTTCAAATTTCACATCCCTGCTTACTATAATCCTTCCAGTCATGGGATTATCCAACCTATAGGCTTTATATCCTGGTTTTATGCCTAGGTGTACCATAGGAACACTCCTATCATCCAACTTCTTTGCTTGGTGACTTGGGACTTTTACATGTGCCTTACATCCAAATACCCTCAAGTGTTTTATCTTTGGCTTTCTTTCAAATAGCTTCTCATATGGGGTCATGTTCTCCAAGGATTTTGTAGGACTCCTATTGAGAATAAACACTAAATGTCTGACTGCTTCAGCCCAAAGTTCCAAAGGCATATGCATTGCCTTTAGAATGGACCTAGTCATGCCCATAACCGTTTGATTTCTCCTTTCCACAACCCCATTCTGTTGTGGAGAGTAGGGGGCAATAAGGTATTTCTTAATACCTTCAAGGCTGCATAACTGTTCAAAGTCTCTTGAAGTAAATTCTCCACCTCTATCAGTTCTAAGAGCTTTCAATTGGTAGGCAGTTTCTGACTCAACTTGGGCCTTAAACATCTTGAATGCTTCTAGAGCCTGATCTTTGGACTTGAGTAAATACACCCACATGAATCTTGAATAGTCATCCACTAGGAGCATAAAGTACCTATTCCCAGCATGTGTGGGTGGGTCTATTGGCCCACACAAATCAACATGAACCAATTCAAGGGGTGTGTCAGCCCTGTAGTTACTTGAACTAGGGTATGGTTGACTCCTATGTTTTCCAACCAGGCAACTTTCACATAGTTGTGATCTATGATTTATCTTGGGCATTCCCTTCACCATATTATGTTTAGACATGCGGTTTATGGTATCAAAACTCAGGTGTCCTAACCTAGCATGCCATGTCCATGTTTGGTCCTGCATGACTGCAAGCAAACACATGGGGTTTGTCACATTGAGTTTTATCTTGTACAACCTGTTTTCAGATTTCTTCACTTTCATCAATGTCTTTCCACTGCTTTCATATACCCATTGGTAACCATCTTTCATCAAGATTTGACAGCCCACTTTATCTAGCTGGTCCAGGCTCAGGATATTACTCCTTAGTGCAGGTATGTAGTAGACTCTTGTCACTACTCTGTGTTCACCATTGCTGCATTGAAAGCAAATGGAGCCTCTACCTCTAACTGCAACCATTGACCCATCCCCAAATTTCACCTTCCCTGTAATTGCTTCATCCAGATCAGTAAAATGGGCTTTGCTGCCAGTCATGTGGTTGCTTGCCCCATTATCAAGGTACCAGGTGCAACTATCACCAGCATCTGGCAGATCCTGTGGGAACACACCTTGTTCTTCAAGCAGGCCCATGTCCTGTTGTACTATCAAGAGTGTTGGCTCTTGATCTTCTTGAGTTTGAGCCAAGTGTGCTTCATGGTCCCCCTTTCTTGGAGCCCTGCACTCATTCGAAAAATGACCCAATTTGTCACAATTGAAGCATCTCATATTTCTTTTGTCCTTCTTGTTGGTGTTGGGACTCTTGTCACCTCCATCACCTCTGGATCTGTTTCCTTTGCCTTGGGCATATCTTCCCCTTCCCTTTTCCTTTCTTTTGTTGTCCCATCCACTCGGTCGTGGGTTTTGAACCTTTGATTCAGTTTTGGCCTTTTCTTGCCATTCACTCTTTGTCAACAGTAACTGCCCTGAGGGTTTCTTGGGCTGAGAAACTGGTTTTACCCTCTCTTCGTATGCCTTCAGTCTCCCTACTAAATCTTCAAAGCTCATCTCTTCCAGGTTAGCAAATTGCTCTATGGCAGCCACTATAGGGAGAAACCTATCTAGGGCCGCCTTCAAGAACTTCCTAACTTGTTTTGTTGCTGGAACGCACCAATTCTCCCATCTTGCCCACAAAGTCATCTATTGAGTCCGACTCACCCATAGACAGCATTTCAAACTCACGATCAAGGGTTTGAATTCTTGTCTGCTTTACTCTGTCTTCACCTACATAGCGCTTCTTCAAGGCACCCCATATGTCTTTCATTGACTTGAATGCAGTCACCTACATTAGCACATCCTCCGGAAAAGATTGGAATATGAAGGCTCTTGCCTGATTTGGCATCCACTGCGTCTTCAGTGGGTGGTTCAATGGCATCCCAGAGCCCTTGGGCATCCATGAACGCCTCCATCTTTATCGCCCAGGAGGTGTAGTTCGTCGTTGTGAGTAATGGGATCTTGAACGAAATTGAGTCGCTACCGTCTTTCAGCACTACTTGCCTGCCTTGGTCTGCCATCAGAATGAGATGAGAGATCGAATTGAGTGTGAAATTTGTTCAAGATTCTCGAAGAGGAAGATGATGGATCGAGAGCCTATATTCCCTCTGATACCAATTGATACATACTAAACATGAAGATCGTTTTCTTATTATTGGAAAAATCACTTTCAATTTACACACTAAACACTTATTTATAGCAGTTAGAAGGACTAACCAACTATTTACACAAACAACCCCTAAACTATAAAAACAATTACATCTCAAGAACAAAACAAGAAAACAAAACAATACAAAGAATTACTAACATTATATGTGATTTAATGATGCTGATTTTATAAGGATTTTTTGTGACCGTTGCAGAGAAAATCAGTGAACGATTTGGGGGAAATTTACATCATGACGATAATTTCGGGTCGGGTCATATGACCCGTATGTGCTTGATTTGATTCTCTTTTTGTAAAATCTTTTCCTTTTATACAAAATCCTTCAAATAGATTCTCCTTTAATCTCTTTTAATTAATTGTATATATCGTTTTTTACCTGTATAAATAAGTATAATTAAATTAATCTTTCAGATATAAATTTATGTATTCCATTTCTAAAAATTAATTTGAATTTTATACAAGTTTGATGTTTGTTTTTTTATACGAATTTACATATGTTATGGATGACATATTTTCACAGTTTTACGTCTTATATAAAATATTGAATGTTTTAAATGACATTAATGTTCTGTTTTCTTATACAAATGTGTGCATATTAATAATGTATCTTGCAGTTCACAAGTTTGCTATAACGTTATAACATTACGATGTTACTTCTTTCAAGGTTTTAATCCCACGATGTCATAATACTAGTTCGACTACAAATATATATCAAACTGGGTAAGTCTACCGAATTGCTTCTCTTTAGACGTTAATCAAATGTGCCAGTAATTGAGAGAAAATAACTCCGATAATTTTACTATTTTTATTATTTTTTCAATTTCAAGAGGTTGGTAAAAACAAAAAGAGTGTTTGCTTAAGGAAATTGATTTTACTATAGAATGTACGAAAGAGGACAATTCTATTTAGTAAAAAGCCAAGTGACAATTTTCAAGAATGAAAAGTATAAATCTAAAAGTTGTATTTTTATAAGTTATAACTATAAAGGACGTGAATACATAGTAATGAAACCAGTAATAGGAATTGAAACCTACCTTTTTTATTAGCGATATAGAACCCGATATGTGTAATTGGCAAAAATGATCGTAGTATAATTTGCAAAAACGATAGTGGTATAAGTTTTCATTTACTTACGATCATTTATCATATAATTTAAAAACGATCATCATGTAAGTTTTCATTACTTACTCATCAATTACAGATTGCTAAAAGATCTTTCTTTATATTAAACCTCATTCCAAACCACAATATGGTGAATAAACGACCAATGTTACACTTCGTTATTAATGATTTTACATTTTTAACAATATGGATTAATTGGAATTAATAGAATCGGACGTTTGTGTATAATTCTACAAATTTATGTATATATAACATTTATTTATATTTATTATGTAATAATTTACAAGTTTGGAGGATAAATTATAAATTACTAAACTTTATTAAATCATTTAAACCAAAAGTTCAATCCGTTGTTTTGTTTTGTCATTCCAGTCACCGGCATTTGAGTTTGAGTTTGTTGTTGGAATCGCCAAATCGGTCACCGGAATCAACAAATCCGGGTTCTCATTTCAGGAACACCTCCAACTAGGATGATTGGTCCGTCTAGGCTTGACTTTAACTAACTTTGATTGATTAGTGTCTAGAACCTCCAATTTGATGAGATCGAAGCGACCAACCTTCGATTAACGATTAATCGTCGACTAATCAAAAGCTAGTCACGATTTTTACAAAACTGGGTATATTTGGTATTGTAAATTGTAAATTACGAGAAAAAGAAAAATCATACTTAGAATATTTACTAGTGGAATTAAGATAATCACTTATTTACTTATTTATCGTTGTTTATTAGTTAGGTGACACATTAAAATCGATTAAAATCATGAAATTCGAATTTAATACTCCGATTAATTTTCTTTTTATCATATATAGGAGTTTAATAATTAGTTTTATACGCACGATAATTTGTTAGTTAATTAGTTTTTATACGCACGACAAAACGATTAAAATTACTTACGTATCAACTCTCTAACTAACATAAGTAACTTTTACTCTCATTTTATTTAACAAGAAAATTATTTATCGTCATAAAGAACGATATTTTATGTTTGTATATCTCTTACTTCCTTTTAATTCTAATCCTCATTTCTGCAACAACAAAACAATGATAACTAGAATTTGTGGCTTCAAGTAACATATGCACATCCAAAAATTGGCTAAACGCTTGTTTAAAATGGCAACAAGCAATCCTTAAATTAAAACAAGGTACTAATAAATAAAATAAAAGATAATTTTACAGAATAGCAATCAAGTTTCTCAATTGTTTCGTTAACGTTTTGTCCCTCTAAAGTTACTCAACTCGCAGATGATTGTGAGTATCTACAAACACGTGCTTCTTGATACACAAGCCCGTGCTGGCAAAAATAACCATTCGTCGGGCTACAATGTCTATGCTCCGAGCACACACACTCCCCTTCGAAAGCACACCCGTCGTAATCCTCCCCTTTATATCCGAACAACAATTCATCTGACCACTCGCTCGAAAATATATTTTCTGGGTCCATCACTGTTTTAGCTGCCACAAACTTATTAAAGTTTTTGTACTTCATATCCACCTTAGAAAATGCAATTTTCCTGTTCTTAGCCCAATGTGGCCTTGCATCATACTTTAAAAACGCCATTTGCTCCACCTCCTCCATCACATCTTGGTTTAGCCTCGGGGTCGTAGCCGAGTCCGCCCGATAGTAGTTAAAGTCGACCACGACTGAATCCACAGGTTGACCTAAATACGCGGTTGATGCCTTGATAAACCGTATAAGAAAGCCGTTGTATATGTCTATACCACAAAAGTTGTCAGGATTTAGGTCTCGTAACTTCTTAACGTCACGAATAAATCCCCTAAACTTCTCTATAGGGAAAATAGCAGTGGTTTCGTAGAACGATAATCCATCGATACGTGGGTCCCACGCACAAGCGTTCGCAATGTCGCTAGATGGCGAGTACAGGCACGAGCCAGAAGTTTGCATCTTGCCTTGGCGCCCGACCACCGGATATCCGGTGAAGATTAGGTTGTTTTTCAACCCATTGGCTACTAATTTCTTGTACCCTATAAATGTACTTGCCATTGTACATTTGCCCTTTACATTTTTAGCTTTTTCCAATGCTTTTTCTGTTAATTAAGACGATTAATATTATAAGTGTTCAATTTCTATGATTAAATATGATCAAGAGATTTGAATATACCAGTGGCTCGAGTCGATTTGGAGATCGCAATGAGATTAGACTGGAAACCGAGGAAGTCGTTGGTACCATCGCCTTTCGTGGTTAATGGAACCCGATCATCGTGCCTATAAACCGCAGTGTGTTTGGAGGGATACCATGTTATGTCCCCAAATTCGTGTGCTTTTGCATGACTTATGAATGCATCCTCTATGCCAACATCGTCAGTGAAATTTAAGGTTATGCTTCTTTTGAACCCTTTCTCCAAACTTAGTGTTACCTAAGTTTAGTTTATTTTTTCAAGATATCATGGTAAGCATTTTTTATTCTTATACATATTGGATAACATAATGTTAAAATAAGTTTTGATAAACAGGTTATTTTTCACACTCTTATTTCCAACAAATATTTAATTACATATATAAATATAATTAAAATATCGTTAAATCCGGTCCGACCGGTCCGACCACCAAACCAGTAAGGCGTCCGGTTCGACGTCCGATCCGGTTCTGAAAACATTACTTACGTATAAGTAACTTAATATACATCGCATCATGAAAAAAATAAAGATTTAAATAAAAAAATATACATACCTAAAATAACAAGTTCATAACTAACTCATATACTCTTTGAAAATTAAAAATAGATTATTTATAAATTTATTAATTGACTAAAGGTGGTTTTCGTGGTTCTCATAAATAATTGATTTTTCTATCCCTTCACTATATATAATATCTTTTCCAAAACTAAAATAACTCAAAAATAATTTTATTGCTGTTTTTGGAAATCATGAATAGGAAAACAGAAATACATACCTTGGAGATGATACCCAAGGTACCTAATGAAACTTTGGCTGCATTAAGAAGTTGATTTGTTGCATCCAAATGAAGAATCTTTGCAAACCCTTCACTTTTTGTAGCTGGAACCACCATGTCAATACTAACCACATGATCATGAACAGATCCACCCTTACCCCACCAAGAACTACCATGAGCACCACTACTTATCAACCCACCAATACTAACACCTTCCCAATATGGTGCCGCGACAAGACTCAAACCCATTACCTCCACTTTGTTTATCAAGTCGCGAAGACTGACTCCAGCATCAGCAGTCACAGTGAGTCCATTGACATTAACATCGATGTTTGTGTTGTATTTGTCGGTGCTAATGAGGACCGATGAGTCTCCACTCGCGGGGCAGGCTAACTTGGGTATTGTGTGAGAGAATTTGGAGACTACTTTAAGTTTAAGTTTGTGTTTGGTTGCATTGGCTACAATTGAAAGGAGTTGATCTTGTGTTGTTGGGTGAATGACTTTAGGGGCAAAACAGTCTTTTCTATCACCCCATATGCCATAAGAGTTATGGAGGGTGCAACCAGTGGCTCCATTGTTGCATTGGATTGGTGGTGGTGGTGGTATGGCTAAGGTGATAGTGGTTAAAGTGCACAAATATAGAAAGAAACATAAAAATGATGCCATTGTTTGGATAGCATTCAAAAATAGGGGATATTTGAGGAATTTATTATGTAGCTTTTAAGTTATTGATGCTTTCAAAGAAAGAATGGTAGTTTGGATGAATCATTACTCTTCTTTTAAATGTTCTTATATGGTTGAATGTGCAACATATGGCTTATTTAAGGAATATATTATACATAGGCCTAAACGTGGGTTAGATTTCATCAAGACTAGTCGGAAATGCCCGCGCGTTGCGGCGGTACGGTTGTTGCATAATTTTTTGGGAATTTGATTTTAGTCGGTATCGGCTCGGTGCGTTATGACGTAAATTAAAAAATCAATACATAATTATTGAAAAAATTGAATAGAAGTAAATAATTACGTATATTGCAAAAGTCTTTAAGACAATTATAGTATCTCAATAAGAATAGTGAAAATATGGGTGGTATTTATGATCGGAAATCACTTATTACCTAGATTTTAGAGAGGTTTATTTTATAAATGTAGGTTAGAGTTTTATGATCATTGAAGTTAGTTTTTTGTGGTGATTTGCATATACCGAAGAAAGTTAATAGAGAAATTATCATCACAAATTATCATCTTGATTGTTATTGAACTGTTAACAACTGGTAAAGGAAAGGGGAAGATGGATTAATGCTCAATCACAATATATAAACGACATTGGAAGTAAATGGAGATTTTGTTTGACCACGTGTATATGTTTTAGCATTTGTATTATAAGCAATCATATATTATACTTTATTGTAAGGACATAAATGAAATAAAATGATTAATTTTTTGAAATTTAAGCATTATTTTTTATATGGGTGTCTTAATCCATATATAAACTTATCATTTTATCCTCCTCTCACTTTTATTGTAAAAAATATAGATAAATATTAAAATTATTAAACTTATAATATGCCCCTAGAAAAATATTAGTATTATCGTTATTATAAATATAAAGATTTATATAAGTTATATACTTAAATATTTAAATAAAATAATATACTTAATTAAAATATTATTTAGTTAAAAAAATATAATTAGTAAATATAAATTTAAATGTCAATTTATAGTATCATAAATAAAATAAAAATTAATAAAGTGAACTAAATAATATCATATTATTAAATAATATATTAATAATATTTATTAAATACATGAAAGAGACAAGGGCAAAAATGTCAAATTTAATAAAATTTAATGGATAAATTTATCATATTACCTCTAAAATGTTTTAAAATTTTAATCAAATTCTTATTCTATCATTCTTAAATGTGATGCACTCATTTGTACATGTTGTTTTAAATTTTGTATTTTTGGCAAAAGTACATCTCTATCCAAAGAGATGTATTATATAGTAGTATAGATATATTAAAAGTTCTTAAAAAAATATGTGCAAGTGTTATTCTTCTGGTATATATTAAAGGGCTGTTGTTCATTTAGGGAACACAAGTAAAATCTTTATGATGAAAAATTGTAGCAATATATAAACTTAAATTTAAAAATAAAAATAAAACATTTGTTTTTAAAATGTAATTTATTTAAAAAAACATTAATGTATGAAAACGTTATAGTCATAAAATTATCAAGAGAGAAGTTGGTGTAAAAGTCAGATAATTGTAATAAAGTAATTGTAAAAAATAATTAGAATAGTTAAATTCATAAATATAAGTTTATCATTTTAAAATACTAAAATATAATGTATAGAAACAATATATTTTTTTAAATGAATTATAATATTATGAAATATTGTTCTTATCATATATATTATAAAAAAATAGATGACAGAAAGATTGTTTTTATTGTGTATTTCCGTGGCTACAAGACTTCAGACTAGGTTTCCATCAACCAATAACACACTTTTTATATAGTATCTTTTTAGGTAAAATTTAGTCAAATTATTACTTTACCAAAAATGATAACGATAAAGAATTAATAAATTAATTTACTAACATCATCAACTTATTTCATCGCATAATCTTTGGTTAATAATTAGTCCAGTCTTAGAGTATATACACGCTAACTAGTTAAATATATAGGTGATAATTTTATTAATCTATAGATATTATCTATCACCTTATATTAATAGAATAGTGGATTCACCATCCATACACATATAATTACATTAAAATAATAATTTTAATAAATTTAACATTACTAACTGAACTAACAGAGTAAAAACCGTTGATAAAAGATAAATATATCATTAGGATTCTATTTGTAATTTTAAAACTTTAAAAATCAAATCCAAAACTTTGACTAAATCTTAGGACCATTCGTGTGATTTACTATATTTACTAATTATTAGATTACAAAATGTTTGAATGATAATAAAAGAGAAATAAGCAAAAGTTTGATTATTATTATTCAAAACTACTCTTTCAATTCGCAAATAAAAATATAAACACAATGAGATAATGAATAAAGATTCCCACACATTATAAATTTTAATTATCTTTTGGTAACAAATTTTCCATAGAGAATACAACAAGTAAGGGTGTAAACAAGTGGAGTCTTAGCTAATTAGCTCACCAAGTTCAATTTGTTTAACTTATGAAGTAGGGCTCGACTTGTTAAACTTAAGTTTGATTTGTGAGTGGAATAGTAGTGATGAATTCATGATCTTTTATGAGCAAGGGTCCAAAATATGTTTGGTCTTAATAAGAATCATAATAAAATAAATTATAACAATGGGAGGCTTTGAGGGTAGGTGGGATGAGCAGCCGTTTAGGGCCTAATTTTATTATGGTCCGAAGTTTTAAAAAAATTCTATTATATATGTATGTATATGTATGTATATATAAAAACAACTATAGATTATTAACAAACTAATTAACAAACCCAATAACAATTTAATTATCTTGATCAATTGAAACTTAAGATCCATTATTATTTTAATTAGTTTAGTCGATCAAATCTAAACCCAATTCAAAAACGTTAGGAGAGTTTTACAATTCGGTTAAGTAAATTATTTTACTACAATACTTTTATTTATTGGTAAAACAATTATTATCATGTTATAGATCTTTAATATACTGGTTATTGACACTATATTATAAGGCCCATTTTTTTCAATTAGTTCAGGGCCTAAAATTATTTAAAGACTCTCATGTCTGTCCGGAATTATAACTAATATCATAGAAAATAATAAACAACAGTCATGAAAGAATGATAAGGAATTTACAATCCCTTACGTGTTTTTTTTTTAAAAAACATTTTTTATCAGACGTTAATAAAAATTAAAAACATTACTAGAAACTCAAAACAATCCCGTCGAAGCATCCCACAATGATGCATGCAGCAATGCATCTTTACAAAAACTTTACTCTTGTGTTATCATTCGTGAATTTTTCTGATTTAGTAAATCATATATTTTGTTATTAGGTCTCAATTAAAAAGTTGATGGATTTTCTACCTAAAATTTAAAGAGGACCTTAGAATTGGGCTTTTCGAATATTCGACTAGGGAAGGTTAGGAATTGGGCTTGAGCCTTTTGATAAGTTAGACTCGTTTATTTTTTAGAAAATTACATAAACCCTATCTGCGTTTTGATCAAGTTATATGTTTGGTCTTTAAATTTTAAAAATTATAAAGTTAGTCGATCTTTATTCTAAATTCTAAATTAAAAAATTAATTCAAACTTTTATGTATCTATTGCACTTTTGGTTTATAAAGTGAATTTGAAAGTTAACCCAAATTTTATAAATACATAAAACTAAATGATTAATGTGAGGAACCGAAGTTGCAATAACTATACAAAATTTTAGACTAACTTTACAATATTCAAAGTCTAGGGATCAAAAGTATAGTATGATCAAACCACAAGGACTACTTATGCAATTTTCTCTTTAATTTATTTTAAAATATTTCCTACTTAAAAAACTATGATGTTTTAGAAAAAATTATTACTTTATATAAATTTATTTCTTTAGAAATAACATTAATAAAATTATATTATTCTAAATTAATTAAAAAACTATTTGTAGCTTTAAAAATAAATAATATTATAGTAACTAATATAATTATTTAATAGGATAGAAAAACAAATAATATAATACCGCTACATGAGTCCCTAATTATTCTTTTATCAGAGAGATAGAAGATAAATACATATAGTTATAAGAATATTTATGATGTTATATAAGATTTTAATGTTTATAAAAGTAACATGCTCAAGAGTAACTAATTTAACATAGACCATGCTTGAAACAAAAAGAATGAAATGACTCCGTCAGAAGCAAAAGACTCGCTCAGAAAGTGAAGAAGGGAAATCAAACAGTCTGATCACTTACCTGGTTAGATGATCAGCAGTCAGCTTTTACTGGTAAGCTGATATCAAACAACACTTAAGTTTGATATACAAAACTTGAGCTAATAACTGTAATTATAATTGTTAAAGATCTCAAACTTTAAACTTCGGATATACTTTTAACTTTCAAACCATATCTCTCTTATAAACCTTATCACTTTGACTATTTTATTTATGTATAAACATTCAAAACCGATGATAAACCGGAGAATGAAATCTCTCATAAATCAAAACAGAATTTGATAAATTTTGATGTTATATAAGGTTGATCCTATGTTTAATGGTCATATTATCCTTAACTATAGGATAATTACTCAAAATAATAATCCTATAAGACTCCTTAATCTCCTATAAATACCACCACCACCGTTACCACCGCCGCCGCCGCCGCCGCCGCCGCCGTCACCGTCACCGGAAAATCTCAACACCATGAAGAGTTTTCTCTCATTAACACCACCACTTCGCCGGAATATTCTTCTGCTGCTGCTGTTCCTCCTCCCACTGTTTATCACCGCCGCCGCCACCACCACCGCTTCGCCGGAATCTTCCATCATACCCCCTCGCCGCTACCACCGCACCACCACCACCATCTCCACCACAAAACACCCACATAATCTCTTCTTCAGAACCCAAAGACTCCAACTTCACTTCCCACCACCACCGTCGATTGATGAAATCGACGGTGTAGCAAAAAGATCAATCCCTGCTGGACCAAACCCACTTCACAATGGATGATTTCAGGTTCTTTTTTCATCGAATTGCGTCGGTTTCGTGATGCTCTGTTTTTTCGTTAGTCTTTTTTTATGTTAATTTTACTGTTTCTTGTTATGGGTGTGATTAGAGAATTAATATTTACATTATTGAAGCAGAAAACAGAGGGTTATGGCGTTAATGGTGGATCACTAAAATGTTGAAGATAGATGAAGATTTTGATGATTTCTTTTTAACTTGTAATATTTTCTAGTGATATTGAGTAATTGTTGGTTTAAGTATATTATATTTGATTATTAAGGTTATTATTGTGACACCCAAGAATTCCTAACTTCATTATATTAGTAGTGGTCGCGCCTCTTTTTAAATTTTGTTACAGTAGCATAAATTTATATAGGAAAATTACATATATATCCTTAAAAATTTTGTTAATTGCATATTTACTCAAATTAAAATCAAAATTATATATATCCCCTTCCTTAATCTAAAATTATATATAAACTCGTCTTTAATAAAAATAATATTAAATTAACTTATTCTGACATTTTATTAATAATAAATTATAGGATTACTCTTTACTCATGACTATTTGTGATTGTTTTTGTCATAATTTATTATTCTGTAACAAATTAAAAGTTTGATATTTGTATTGCATTTTATTATTGTTACTCTATAAACTTGATAAAAAAGAGACTTAATATAAACGAATAATATTATTAAAAAACCACAAAAAGGAAATTATATTAAGAAATAACTAAAACTCATTAGCCTAAGATGATTAAAAAACAGAAAAAAACTAAAAAATGTAAAAAGAAAAAAAAACAAATTAAGAATGGGTGAATATGAATTTAATAAAATTAATATTTTTTATGCAGAAAAAGGTAACATTGTCGATCTATAATTAAATTTTATTTAAAATAAAAAATAGGTAAAAATGGAATTTTTTTCATTAAGAAAGATGATATATGCAATTTTGGTTGTGATTTGGGTAAATATGCAATTAAAAAGATTGAAAGAGAGGATATATGCAATTTTAATTCTGAATTGGATAAATATGCAATTAAGTTATTGTACAAGGGCAAATATGTAATT
>BJCM01061604.1:0-50425 GCA_018326385.1 Flaveria bidentis
AAAAAATAACTGAAATCTAGAGTTTTTAAACAATAATATATATTTAAATATGATATTTTGTCAAACAATTTTTTTATTAAATACGAACAATTATTTATAAAACAAAAATAACAAAAGTGCATAGTTTTATAATAATGAGATTATTATTAAAAATGTCATTTTACAAAAACAATATTCTTAGAACGACATGTCTCTTAACATATTTCTAAAACGAGAGGTAAAAAACACTTTTTTTAATGAAAGATTCAAAAAAATAGTAAAAATATTTTATCAACTAAAGTACTTACACATAATTTTAGTTATATCTTATATCAAAATAATATTTTATATTTTCTAGCTTTTTACTAATTTTTAATTTTTTTTATTTAAACCGTGTAATACACGGGATTATAACCTAGTTATTAATAAAAGGTATGTAAAAGTCCAATAGATTCAATATTAAATCTAACAATAATCTAAAAAGATGAACCAAGAAAAAAGACTTAGAAAGCATATCTTCAGAGAGAAAGGCCGGATTTGATATGATTATAATGATTTTCATGATTATCTAAGAGCTAAAAACATAAGCAATTTAGCATTAACATCATAAACGTTGAATGTATGTTCTTATTTTTTAACGAAAAAGCCTCCTAACTCAATTTTGGTAAATCAAATTCATTGAACTTGTAAAAATTCCATGAAAAAAAATCAATAAAGTAATTTTATATATTAAAATCCATCTATTTGTCCACTGCTTGTAATTTTGATTTTCTTAAATATTTATTATTCGATAAAAAAAACATTTCACCATTTTGTAAGATAAAACTTATACAATCTTGAAAACTTTACGAGCTAACAAGATACTGTTAAAATAATTATATTTAAAAATTACATACGTGTTAGACAATTTTAAGGACTTAATTTAAATAAATTAGTTTACTAAATTTTTATGTTTTTTTTACGTTTAACATGTTGAGAAATTTTAATATTTTGTAAAATAAAACTTATACAATCTTGAAAACTCTTACGAGCTAACAAGATACTGTTAAAATAATTATATATAAAAATTACAAACATGTTAGACAATTTAAGGACTTAATTTAAATAAATTAGTTTACTATTTTTTATGTTTTTCTATGTTTAACATGTTGAAAAATTTTAATATATTAAATATAGATCGATGACTTTTTTGATACACCATAAATGTATAATAATACTTAATTGTGATATCAACTCTATAACTTATGTCTTATTAAATTTAAAAATTATAATAATTAATAGATGTATATGGAGATAATGATGTAAGACCTAGTCCAATTTTCTTAAACGCCTATAACTTTTTCGTACGATATTACTTTTTTTAATATAAAAAATTATTGTATATTTAATCGATCTGGGTATAATATTCATGTATTACATATGTGTTGCATATATGTAGTATATGTATATCAAATTACATATGTGCAGTACATCATGTTATATTTATGTTGTATCGTAATATTACATATATGTAATATTAGCGTATAATAATTTTTTTTCTTTTGATTTATCAATATTATACTCAAATTAAAGACAAAAAACATGATTTAATGCTATAATTATAAAAAATGATAACACGTGAAAAAATTATAGTCGTTTAAATTTAAAAAAAGTTCTTAAATTATAATTAAAATTTTATAGTCGTTTAAAAAAAGTTCTTAAATGTATATATGCTACCTCATATCTTGATATCATTTCTCTTTTAAAATTATAAAGAAAATTTAAAAGGTGTCCATTTGTACATCAAATGTAAAATACCAAAACAATAATAACATTCAAATTCACCCTTTCTATCTTTTTCGCATTCATTTATTAAAAACCTGTTTGATGATTTTCATCTTCTTTTCGGATCCTTTTCCTGTTTATTTGACGACACATGTATATATAAAGTGAAAAACTAATGATCAATTAAAAATCCTAATCTAAAGTCTAAACATAACATTCTGAATCGAATTAAAAAGCGCACAAATTTTTTTCTTTTTGAACGGTAGATGTGAAACCCTATGTCGAAGGATAGTTATTATCTTAATCGGGCTCATCTATTCGTTTTCCAGCAGGGATCGCGTCCCAACCCACTTAGGAGGAAACATATTATTGAAAAAACCCATTGTCTTAACTCTGAGTATTTTGCTCAGAGCGAGACTTGAACCCATGACCTTACAATATTTACATATCATAATATCTCAGTTTAACCAGTTGGGTTAAGGATCATTGTACCTATGTTGTTTCTAGTTTTACGCTTCTCGCTTTGCATGTATAGTTTAACAGATCTTTACGGATTCAAATGTGCTCACTAGAACACAATAACACGCACAACTGCACAAGCATATATCGATCGTTAAATATACCGGTTCGTTACACGCACAAACATGAGACTCACAAACTTGAAAACGAATTAAACGAAACTTTTTGTACAAGACTAGAAGGGTGCCCGCGTAACGCAGTGGGCCGACATATTACATTTGACACGTGCATTTAATATTTTGTTATTCTTGTAGTAGTTTTACAAAATGTTATTATGTTTTTATAAGCTAAAATTTAAAAACATAAAATAAATAAGTTTTGCATGACAACTTGTATATATGCATTAACTTATTGTACCTCACAAAATACTGCTTGTTTCAGCAAAAAGTTTACACCAAAACGTCTAAAAATAAACACAGGTTAAGTTGTAGTCTCAAAATATTTTTAAATGTGATAGATTAAATGATATAACTAAAATCTTAAAACATATTAAATTTTTTTAATTTATAAGTAGATAATATAAAATTATATATAGTATAGATTATTATTATTATTATTTATCGCAATTGAATAAAAATTGAGAAGTATGAATTAAGAAAGCGTGGGGGTAAAGCAAAGGGCCCACACATGTGAACTGGACAAATCTTCACCTATATATGCAAACTCTCCACCGCCCCCGCCAAATACTTCTGCGATTTATGGGACCCCACTTTTCTATTTTCAAAATTTTTTTCAATTAATGTTTATTAAATTGTTTGTTGTGTTGTTGTAATTATTTGGGTTTTTTTTATCACATGTGAAAAATCAGAATATAAAGAGGCGATTTGAATAAGTTTTTACACGTTTAAAAATTCAATGAAGTAAATAGTAGAACTTTGTTTTGCAAATTTAATATGCAAGCTTTGTTTTATTTTAGTATACATAATGCAATTTTTTTTATTCTAGGTTGAATTTGTACGTGTTTATAACTCTATAAGGGTCTTGGTAAAATTGAAAATAATTCTAGCGAGAATTCACTTGGTTTTCTTTAACGGGTAATCGTACAACCATGCTTCAAATGATATGTGTTATGTTAATCGGACTTAACTATTTGTTTTCTAGCCGGGACCATCCATCTAATCCCCTCAAGAGGAAACCTTGAAAAAACTTACTGGCTCAACCCTTGAACTCATAATTAGTAACCTCCTGCTGTTTTTGGTATGTTATATTAACCACTTGGGTTAATGATCATTAGTAATTTGGTATTTTGTTTGTAGAATCCTTAATAAATTGGAATGTAAAAACGATTATTGTCATAGTACTTGGTAAGTGTCAAATATTGTTTGAATAATTATTGTCTTTTTTTCCTTTTGAACATATACTTATTTCAATCTCTTTTGTCGTTGGTGCAGTAAATTTGATATCGGCATAGTACAAGGTAAGTATGAAATTATGTTATCATCGATTGATGAGTCGCACAATGAGATTCATGAAAAGGGTCCTACTCATAATACACACTAATTAATAAACATTTAGCGGATTAATAATTGGAAGGGTAAATGGTTTAATAATTAAAAGAGTAAAATCAGTAAACGATGATGCTATTATTTGGTTAAAGTAATGAACAATATTATTCTCATCTATATTTCTTACGAACTAATATCTATCGTAATAAGTAAACTAGACCTCACCATTTACTCTTAAAAGAATTAAATATTTTACATATAGATATAAGTTTCTAATTATACCTCTAACTTAATAAATGAGTTGTATGTAAAAATATATAATGCATGCACACATATGTATAGAATTCATATTAAATAAACGGTATTCTCATACAATAAGCTGAAATGAAAGAAAAAAAACATTTTGACTTTTCTGGTTAAATACGTTTATCATTTTTTTAATAAAATATTTAAAGTATCCAAGTCTAACATACAATGACGAATCTAAAGTGTCTCGGTCTAACACGAGCATATGCAATTACAATGATGCGTTTAACCATCGAGATGATGCGTAAAAAAACACTTGTAGCTATACATATGCATATATCCTTGTCTATTATACACATTACATTCAATATCCTTCTATCAAGAAAATCACTTTTTGACCTTTGCTTGTTTGTATATATGTGAATGGATTTAGACATATGTTATAACTAATAAACAACCATATAGAAACCATTTATTCCCTTACGTCATCTCTATGGTTGCATTCGCCGACAACCCCCCTCTTTAACTTCAGCAATCAAAAGTGTATTAGATAAACCCACACCCACCTTCCATAAACCACTAAAACTATGCACAAAACACTTATACATTATGCATTAAAGATTGTACTCTACACTAATTTTAGTCATAATAAAAAGAACTTTACAAACCGACAACCCAAGCATACTCATCACAATAAAACTCTAATTCAAAAAATTTAAAAAAAATAAAATTAAAAGAAATTGAAGAAAGGAAACACCATTTTAAGAAAGTTGTCATTCAGATTTGTTGCAAGATATAAACAAAATATTAAAGACATGATTAAATAATTGTAGTCAATATTTAAAGAAGAAATGACAGAAGGTTCGAGGGTGGGGGTGGGGTGGGGTGACTACTTCTTCTTTTGCTTTTGAGTTACCATCACTACCACCACCATCACCACCACCACCATCATCATCATCATCTCTTCTGCTTTCCAATTTCTTTCATACATTCTCTTTCACATTCTTTTCATACTTTTATATTATTATTTCTACAATCTTCCAACTCATCATCATTCCTTAAATCTCTCTCTCTCTCTCTCTCTCTCTCTCTCTAGTTCTTGAATTCTTGAATTCATCTCTGCAAACTTGTTTCTGATTGATGATCCTGTAGGATTGTTTGTTGGAAAGATGGTAAAGTTTTCTTCTGACAATGATGGAGTTTGATCATGCTCTGTTCTGTGAAAAACATAAAAGTTGTTTATGATATGATGAGAGTATTGAAATGCTAGTTTGTTTACCTTGTTTCAGGGGACTCCGGTGAACATCATCGTCGGATCACATGTTTGGGTAGAGGATCAAGAACTCGCGTGGATCGATGGCGAGGTGATTGATATTAAAGGCAAGGATGCCACAATTGTTACCACAAATGGGAAAACTGTAAGTGTTGTGTTCATAATGTCTTCTTCATTGGATCCTGCATATTATGTACAGTAACTTGTGCTTTTATGTTTAAAGTAACTACACCAAAAGTTGTCATGTTTTGACATAAGATTTCAAATATAGATGATACAGATGAAGACTAATGTATATTTTGGATGCTACTTTTAACAATTAGAATCAAATAATCAGTTGTAATAAAACATGTCATACCAGACAATGTTTGAATGTGTTTCTGCTATTTAAAATTGTAGTAACCAGATAGAGTATGATAATTTAACACACCATATAATCAGTTTTCTAGTAACGGATTCTCACGGTTATAGTAAAAACCAGAAACACTACTTGTTTATCAAAAGGCAATCACCTGTACTTTTCAGATAAAAGCAGACATCTCAAACATATTTCCAAAAGACACGGAAGCACCAGCAGCTGGAGTTGATGACATGACTAAATTAGCTTATCTTCATGAACCTGGAGTGCTTTACAACCTTGCTACACGGTTTTCCCTCAATGAAATATATGTAAGTCGATTAACTGAAGTGTTAAATTACGATATTCCAATGACAAAAGCTGATATAACTGTTATTTATGATACAAACAGACTTATACGGGGAACATTCTGATAGCTGTAAACCCTTTCAGAAGGCTGCCACATCTTTATGATATTCATATGATGCAACAATATAAAGGGACCACTTTTGGGGAGTTAAGCCCACATCTTTTTGCCATTGCAGATGACTGCTACAGGTACATTTATGCAAAACTGTAGTATAAAGTGCTTTGAGCCAACCCAACCCGACCCGTATTCAAACTTTTGTTGTATCAGGGCCATGATTAACGAACATGGAAGCCAGTCAATCTTGGTGAGTGGAGAAAGTGGAGCAGGTAAAACGGAGACAACAAAAATGCTTATGAGATATCTTGCTTTCATGGGAGGTAGATCAGGTGCGGAAGGAAGAACAGTTGAACAACAAGTTCTGGAGGTGGGTGATGGAAAAAACTAATGATTATTATATAAAATATATAGATTTTATTTCGTTTATGGGAAGAAAAAGAATCGAATGAGACACTGATGACATTACTTATCAGTCAAATCCAGTTCTGGAAGCCTTTGGGAATGCAAAAACTGTGAAGAACAACAATTCCAGGTTAAAAGTCAACATAACAATACATCTACATATAATTTTTAGTGAATTAAAAGTTCATTTACAGGAAAGTTCACATGACTGAGTGTTTGTACCAGTCGTTTTGGTAAATTTGTAGAGATCCAATTCGATAAGCAAGGAAAGATATCAGGGGCTGCGGTTAGAACTTACCTTCTAGAAAGATCACGTGTTTGTCAAGTGAATGATCCTGAGAGGAACTACCATTGTTTTTACATGCTCTGTGCAGCACCCCCTGAGGTGACTTTGTCACTTTATTTCTGGAAACACATGTGAATTGGATTATTAGAATTATTGTCTCGAGTGGGATCAATTTTACATATGGATATAATAAATATTTTTCAGGATGTCAAGAAGTACAAATTAGGAGACCCAAGAACGTTTCATTATTTAAATCAGACTAATTGCTATGAAGTAGCAAATATAGACGATGGAAGAGAGTATTTGGAAACACGAAATGCTATGGATGTTGTGGGAATCAACCAGGATGAGCAGGTAGCAAAATGATGAAACGGGTTGGTTGGGTTGACCTAAAACACTTATCTAAAAAAATCAACTTTTATAAGTTCTTGAATAAAAAGATTTCGAAGGTTTAAATACACTGAAAATCCACAGTAAGTGCCTTTTGGTCTTCAACCATTTGAGAAAAATCAACCCGCTTAAAAGTAAATGGATCGAAATTGCTACTAGTGTAAATAACCAACTTCTGAGAGGAAATTTTGTATGTACTGTTGTAGGATGCAATATTCCGTGTTGTAGCTGCGATTCTTCATCTTGGAAATATTGACTTCATCAAGGGAAAGGAATTTGATTCTTCTAAAGTAAAAGATGAAAAATCACACTATCATCTTTGTACAGCAGCAGAGCTACTCATGTCTGAATCTAATTGACTCAACCTGCGATTATGCAATTTAATTAGTCATTAGTGACACGTAATATGACAATAATCTCAGTTATACATGTTTTCTATCAGGTGTGATGCAAAAGCACTTGAACAATCATTATGTGAGCGTGTTATAGTAACTCCAGATGGAAATATTACAAAACCACTAGACCCAGAAGCTGCTGCCTTGAGTCGTGATGCCCTGGCAAAAACAGTTTATTCCAGACTTTTTGATTGGTAAGGAAATCGAAACTCCAGCACATTTTGTAAAAGATTGCATTCTTTTATAATGTTAGTTGAATTACAATCCATCTTTTTGAGTAAAATTATTTAGGAGGTTTTATGAAATAAATATAAATTTTGACTTTTGACTTGTTTGGTCCATTTGACCTGTTTTCTTTTTAGCTAATATTTGGAACTCGACCCGTTTGCATGAACTATGACAGGATCGTGGACAAGATAAACAATTCAATTGGTCAAGATCCTAATGCAAAAAGCATAATTGGAGTTCTAGATATCTACGGTTTTGAAAGCTTCAAAATTAACAGGTACATAATGATACTTTCGTTGACCTTTTTAACAGTGAACACAGAAATAACCTTATGAGTTTCCTTCATATAACAGTTTTGAGCAGCTATGTATTAACCTAACAAACGAAAAGCTGCAACAGCATTTTAATCAGGTAAGGATCCAAAGTGCACCAAGTTTTTTAAATTTCATTATTTTTTGTGAATACAAATTATTTAGTAATGAACTATAAAATTCTATTATGGACATCAATTGGGAAAACTTATTTACAGCATGTCTTCAAAATGGAGCAAGAAGAATACACAAAGGAGGAAATCAACTGGAGCTATGTAGAATTTGTAGATAATCAAGATGTTTTAGACCTAATTGAAAAGGTATTGACTTCATAATTACTGGGTCTATACTTCACATAGTTTTGCACTAATGTGATACAGAGTATAACTTTTACTAATTGTGATTAATGTAGAAACCTGGGGGTATCATTGCTCTTCTTGATGAAGCATGGTATGTAAATATCCTACTTGAAACATGTGGCCCTACAAGAAATATTGTTATGTAGTATATGCTAGTGTAAAAGAATAAAAAGATCTTAAGTTGTTGTTGTACTGCATCCTAGAAAACAATTCTGGTATGATGGTACATACCCTATCGAAACCTAGAAAATTCATAACTCTAGTCTAAATTTATTATTGAGACTAAAGGTGGCAATTTCAACTTGTTTTCTTATAAATTAATCTAAAATTTAACGAGTCAAATGCATGAAATGGGTTAAAGAATTAACCAATGTGTATTTTTAATGAATAAACTTCCTAAATCACGGCCTTCGAGAAATTGGTGTCAACACGACCCAACTTGTTTTGACTCACTACCCAACCCCTCATGTTGCCACCTCAAAGTGAGAGTGAGACAAAACAGATATGTTCCTTATTAAGGGTTTATCTAATTCACCTGCAGTATGTTTCCCAAGTCAACACATGAGACATTTGCTCAGAAGATGTACCAGACATATAAATCACACAAACGGTTTAGCAAGCCAAAACTTTCTAGAACAAACTTCACAATCAATCATTATGCAGGAGATGTAAGCAGACTATTTTGTCCTGTTCATCATTTATCATGCACACAATTTGGGTTTTCAAATTTGTAAAATTTCCATAATATAGGTTACTTACCAAGCTGACCAATTCCTGGACAAGAACAAGGATTATGTTGTAGCAGAATTTCAAGCTTTGTTAAACAACTCAAAATGCTCTTTTGTAGCAAATCTTTTCCCTCCATTGGAGGATTCATCTAAGCAATCCAAGTTCTCTTCCATTGGTACTCGCTTTAAGGTAATCCAAATTTCTAGTTGTGATTCAAAATCAACATAATGAACTTATCCTTCACCGACATCAAAAATTGCAGCAACAACTGCAAGCTTTAATGGAAACACTGAGCACAACAGAGCCACATTACATCAGATGTGTAAAGCCTAACACAGTTTTGAAGCCAGGAATATTTGAAAATGACAATGTTTTGAATCAATTAAGATGTGGAGTAAGTTTCTTTTCTCCAACATGATTGATAGTTTATTAAACTGATCAAATAATTTATTTAAAGTTTTTGTAAAACATTTATTTTTTGTTTTTGATAGGGTGTGCTAGAGGCAATTAGGATCAGTTGTGCTGGATATCCAACAAAAAGATCATTTGATGAATTTCTTGAACGGTTTGGAATGTTGGCTCCAGATGTTCTAGATGGGTAAATATGTAATTATGTTTTGTGTTAAATATCCTAAAAGTATCCATGAATTAGGACAGAATGCTCAATAATGAGTACCCTACTCAAGTTTGATGTTAATTAAAAAAATTAAATAGAAAGTAATGTTAATATGCAGGTGTGATGAGAAGTCGGCATGCGTAGCAATTTGTGATAGATTTGGATTAAAGGGTTATCAGGTACTAAGATGAATTTAAAAACTATTAGTATCATATAATTTTTATAGGTACAAAGAATTTGATCATTCCAGCTATGATTTTGTGCATTTCAGATAGGGAAAAGCAAGGTTTTCCTTAGGGCTGGACAGATGGCTGAATTAGATGCAAGGAGAGCTGAGGTTCTAGCATCAGCAGCAAGAAGAATTCAAAGGCAAATCAGAACATATATCACACGTAAAGAATTTATTATCCTTAGAAAAGCCACAATCAATATGCAAAAGCATTGGAGAGGTAACCGTTTATTTTATGCCAACTATATTTATAACTTTTACCAAAAGTATGAAAAGAAAATTTTGCCATCAAACAGCAAGACTTGCACGTAAGTTGTATGATTACCTACGGAAGGAAGCTGCATCTATACGTATACAAAAACATACACGTGGAGGTGCAGCAAGAACATCATACAAACTTTTACAAAAATCGGCAATAATTATTCAAACTGGGCTTAGAGCAATGGCTGCAAGAGATGAGTACAGGCGAAGAAGAAGAAACAAAGCTGCAATTATACTTCAGGTACTATACCTATAATGTTAATTAGGACATATATTATGCTAAGAACCACATGCCATTATAAAGTTAATATTGGTTTTCTTGTTTTACAGACTGAATGGAGAAGATTTCATGCTTGTTCTAGTTATAAGAATAAGAAGAAAGCAACTCTCACACTTCAATGTCTGTGGAGATCAAAGGTAGCAAGGAAAGAATTAAGAATGTTAAAGATGGTGAGTGCAGTTTCTCCTTAATAGCAGAGTATAATCTACTCATAATTATCTAAAAGGTTTAAATTTTCTTTGTTGCAGGCTGCACGAGATGCAGGAGCCCTTAGAGAAGCTAAGGACAAGTTGGAGAAGCGTGTTGAAGAGCTAACATGGAGACTAGACTTTGAAAAGCATTTGAGGGTACATGCTCTATATGTTCAATAGAGAATAACATGCTAATAGTAATAAAATGTGATATTCTAAAATTCTATGTTACTTGAAGGTTGATCTTGAAGAAGCAAAGGGACAAGAAATCACAAAGTTGCAGAACACTTTGCAAGAAATGCAAGAAAAATTGGAAGAAGCACACAATCAAATTATTCATGAGAAAGAAGCAGCAAAAATCGCTATTGCACAAGCTCCACCAGTAATCAAAGAAGTGCCAGTTGTAGATAATACCAAAGTGGAGGAATTGGAAAATCATAATCATGAACTGGAGGTATTATAAAAAATATAAAATTTCTATCTGTTTGTTCCAATAATCTTGGTTATGTGGGTGAATAAATGATTTCAAAAAAAATTATATATTGCCGATCAATGTGCAGGATGAAATTGTAGAGCTGAAGAAGAAAGTTGAGGAATTTGAGCAGAAGTACAATGAAGTTGAAAATGAGAGCAAAAATAGACTCAAAGAGTTGGAAGAATCACAAGCTAAAATCTCAGGACTTCAGGAGACCATTGAAAGGTAGCTAAAGGGCGGTAAATTTTACACACACACACACATATAAACTATTAAACTTCTGTATCCTCATTCTGTATATTGTATGCACATAATCAGGTTAGATGCAAATTTGTCCAACCTGGAATCAGAAAATCAGGTTTTGCGCCAGCAAGCATTGATTGCTTCAACTATCGAGGAACTCAGTGAAGAAACTGAAAAGTAAGAGTACATATAACATTTACTATTCATAATAACATTTCTAATTAATCAAGAAAAAAATTATGTTTCACTTTCTTTCAGCCTCAGGAGCAAGATCAAAGAATTAGAGTCGGAGAATGAGCTTCTCCGCAACCGTAAAGTAGTTGTGGAGCAAATAACCACCCCAAAAGGCACCCCTGAAAAGTTATTACCACAACTTCAGGTAAATTTGACCATGTGAATTTTCCTTACATATGGATGCTTGACAATTGATATTAATATTTTATGACATTACAGAGTTTGGATAATGGTCATGAAACAAAGGATAATTTTGAAACACCACATGTGGAGCAAGAAAAGACGAAGGTAATATCACAAAACAACAACAAATTCCTAACAAAATTTGTAACTATTTAATTGATATACGTATATTAAAATTTTGAATAATTTATTTTTGCAGGAGTTGGACAACAGTATGTCACCTCTAACAAAACAAAAATCACTAACAGACAGACAGCAGGTATGGATTTAGAACTAATTAATTTTAGAATGTAGAACAGTTTGACTGTTATTAAACTACAAATGAGACTAATGAATTTCATTTTTTCTTGCCACGATTAGGAAAACCATGATGTATTGATCAAATGTCTCCTGGAAGATAAGCGTTTTGACAAAACCAGACCTGTTTCCGCCTGTATCGTGTACAAAACATTAGTTCAATGGAGATCTTTTGAGGCAGAGAAGACACATATATTTGATAGAATTATTCATGTGATTCGCGCTTCTATAGAGGTAGTACTTATGTTTTTAATATATTTCGTGTCTACTCACACTAATTTTGTCAGAGGAAGCTAATCTAGCAATCTTTATAATTATAGGAACAAGATAATATCAAAGATCTAGCATATTGGTTATCAACAACTTCAACTCTTCTGTTCCTACTACAAAGTACAATAAAAGCAAGTGGTTCACCCTATAAATCTCCACACCGTAATCGTGCGTCACCCACCACATTGTTTGGTCGAATGACACAGGTATGTTCTTGGCGTGTTTCACACTTTCACCAAATACATATTTGAAGTTTTAAACTGTATGAATCCTAATTACTGGTTATCAGGGTTTCCGTACATCTCCTATGGGAATGGGTATCTCTAGTGGGTATAGTGGAATGGAAGGGAAGCCAAACACACAATCGAAAATAGAGGCCAAGTATCCTGCACTTTTGTTCAAACAACATCTAACAGCCTGTGTGGAAAAATTATATGGAATGATACGTGACAGCTTGAAGAAAGAAATAAGTCCATTTCTAAACGCATGTATTCAGGTAAAATATTTATAAAAAATAAGATAGATTGTAAGCTAAAAGTTCTTCAATAAAACTACATTTTAACTATCAAGTACACTAACAGGCACCGAGATCAACACGGGTCAGACCAACAAGAGGGGCATCAAGGAATATCCTTTCAAATATTGTGGCCAAACAACAAGCATCAATGATACACTGGCAAAGCATCGTTAACAGCTTGGAAAACACTTTGGGAATTCTTTCTGAAAATTATGTGAGTGGAATATATTGGATTACCTGAAAGCTGAAATTTAAGATTAATGCTGATTGTTTTTTCTTTAGGTCCCCTCAATCATCACACGGAAAATTTTCAGTCAGGTTTTCTCATTCATAGATGTCCAGTTCTTCAATAGGTAATGTACCTTCAATAAATGCTTCAAAAATATGCATTATTAATGTTACTTTGGGTAAAAATAGTAAATAAATGTGATTTTGCAGCTTACTGCTTCGCCGTGAATGCTGCTCATTTAGTAATGGAGAATATGTTAAGTCTGGTTTGCATGAACTTGAACAATGGTGCAAGAAAGCAACCGATCAGGTAACTGTTAATATATTATTTCTTCAAACCCGCTCCCACACTGACCCATTTATTGATCGAATTAAGATCGTTCTTGTCTCTTACGAACAATGGGAAATTTAAATAAGTAAAAGGTAGCTTAAAAGAAACGAATCAAACCAATCAAAAGTCGCCCAGAGTTTATTTTTAATGCATAAAACATTATAACCGTTTGATTTAAAAATTACATTATTCTTGAATTAACATGAATTTCGTAAACATAATTGACATGCTAACTATTTATAAGAAATCAAAATTTTTGGACAAAAAATGCTTTAGGTCAACCAAAGGACATATATGACATGTTTTGACCCCTTACCCAATCCGTCCTTTTGCACCCTCTACTAAGAACCAGGAAAATAATTCATTGCATTTTATATTTTTTGATTATACAGTGCGCTGGATCATCATGGGAAGACTTGCAACACATAAGACAAGCTGTTGGATTACTGGTATGTTGTTCAGCACTATTAAATTTAGTGCAATAATCCAGTAAATAAATGGTTAAAGATAGCTCTAATACAATGCTCATGCAGGTATCACACCAAAAGACTCAAAAGTCCCTGGAGGAGATCACAAATGAGCTTTGCCCGGTAATCTTGCTCAACACACTTTTACTGTCCTTATTTTTCCAATCCGTCTATCTACATGCATTTGTGCATATCTAGATATAATCACCATGAAATATAATACAAGCCTATCAGAAAACTAATCTTTGTTTTCTCTCCTTTTTCTTTTAATGTAGGCATTGAGTGTCCCGCAGATATATCGTATTGGAACTATGTTTTGGGATGACAAGTATGGAACCCAAGGGTTATCTCAAGAGGTAAGGAAGTTAGTAATTTCATTAATTTTCCTTAAGCACTGCAACGAGATTTTAGGATATATTTATATCAGGACCCTACAACATCTGGAAATATCTCATACCGTTGCTTCTTAGTAACTAGTGAATTTATAGTTACTGCTTAGAAAACTTCAAATTAAAGGCAGCAGGTTAACCAAAACCTTCTCAGCGTTTAAAGAAAAAAATAGAATAAAATTAAGGGGCAAGCTGAACTTAGATCTGTTGCGGCCACACCTAATGTATAAGGTCAAAATAATATATATATATATATATTTGATGACTGTCATTTTATGAAAGGTAATCGGCAAGATGAGAGCACTAATGGCAGAAGATTCAGTCAGCATGCCCAACAATTCTTTCTTGCTTGATGTGGACTCCAGGTAAATATAAAAACAAACCTAAGAACAGTAGTTGTAATTTGAAAGGCTAGCACACCACTAATTGGCAAAATTATTTTTTTCACATAATTCAGCATACCATTCTCTTTGGAAGAAATATCACAGTCCTTCCTTGATGTTGATTTATCTGATATCGATCCGCCATCCCTCCTCCGCCAGAGATCAGATTTCCACTTCCTGCTACAGCAAATGGAATGAAAAAACTTTGCTTATACATGGAAATAAAAGAAAAAAAAAAGAAAAAAAGAACAGAACTCTACTGTAATTATATGTTTGCAAGTCCCATTTTGTACCCAAGGGAGCCACAGTATGACAAGATGAGTGCTAGGAATGTTTTTTTGTTCATTCTTTCTTCCATTCAAAATCAGGTGATGGATTGAAAATTTTTTATTTGTTGCAGAGTGATATTGGTAGTGTGATTTGGAATTGCTTTTGTAAAGAATACAAAAACTTATATTTTTGAAACTAAGTGAGGGATTTGTTTTGTATATGACATTGGCGATTTGCATATGTTTTTTATACCAATCTGATTTGCTGTCATGCTAACTAATGTATCCAAAATCACCATGTTTTAGAAATCAGAATCATATATAAAAACAGATTGTTCATGATTTCAGCATCGATATTTGTTCAATTAGCATCTCAATCGTTAACATTTTATTGTAACTAGAATCGGTCATCCGAATTTAAAACCCTAAATGCTTAGAGCATACAGATTACAACGAATAGTGAGATTACGAACAATGATCAAGAGAGGTATTTGACATATAAATGTTTTTAGTGGTGCGTATTTAGTGGTGGAGATAGTGTCTTTTAAATATTTTTTCCGCGATGAGCTTGTTCTTGTTTTTCACTCAATTCAGTTAACTATTTATTTTGTCTCAATACAACTAGCACTTAGAATATCTGTTTGATAGCTCTGAGGAGGAGTGGTCTTTCCGCGAGGAAAACTTGTGAAGATCAAGCGTAGCCAGGGAAGGGACCAAGGACGGCAAGAACTTCCATGATAGTTATTGCTTGGTAGATTTATAAAACGAACATGTCTTGTCGTATATAATTAGAAAGAAAAACCAAATGATCTTCTACTGGCAACTAAAAGCCGCATGAAACCATGATATGTATCTTAAAATGATAAATGACTTTACTTTAGCAGAAGAGGGGGGTGGTGGTTAGTACGAATAATATACGAATCTTTATATTATTTTGTGACTTTTTTTCAAGTTTGACATGATTGATAGGTGATGTTAAAGAAAAAACTAGATGATAATCAATTTTGATCAGTCTTATAACTGTTTGTCGAATTTAAGTCATATTATGACGTGTCTTGATATGATCAGTTTGATTCGCCATAACTAATGCAACTTATTTGCTCTTATCCAATCATTTTATTTATCACAAACATATATGTTTTTTTCGAACGACATCAATCAAATAATTAGAAAATGAAACTCGGATTTTTATTTCAAAACACATAATGAAATTTGTATCAAACCTTCATTAAATTCCACATTATAACAATAAAGAAATAAAACAGGTAGAAGTGAAATCATGTAAGGTTTTCATGTCAACGTTTAACCAGCCTTAGCCTATTTGATGGAGGTTATAGCTTTTTAGATGGAAGATCCCGAGCTAAAACCAAGACATTAAATAGATTATTTTTAAATAATATAGTTATAGACTTATAGTAGTATACTAAATTTGTCATTAAAAATTGCAAGGATTTGATGTAACACATCAAACTCAAAGGACGAAATCGCAAATATTCCCACATCATCAACCCAAAAGCGTACACTTACAATCACAGCCTCTTCACTCTCCCCGCCGCCGTATTCCGCCACCACCACCACCGCTACCACCGCCACCACCACCACCGCTACCACCGCCACCACCACCGTAATCGGAGCTCCAACATTGAATTCTCAAAGGTCAAACTCTTCTTCGACTCCAATTTACCCCTTCCTTGAATATATGCACCCAAAACAACGATAGATTTGGTGTACCTTTTGACCAAATGACGATTCATTCCGCTGTTATCCAAAAGCTCCTACGCACAAACGCTCACTTAGGTCGTCGAGCGGCTGAAAACCACTTCAAAATCTACACCTACGGCTCTCGAAATGGAATGACGATTATCGACTCCGATAAAACCCTAATTTGCCTCCGTAGCGCCTGCAACTTTATCGGCAATCTCGCTCGCCAAAACGCTAGGTTTTTGTTCGTCAATACGAATCCGTTAGTGGATGAAATCGTTGAGCAGATGATTAGAACCACTGGATGCCGAAATGATAACTCGTGGCGTCTCGGAGGGTTTTTGACGAATAGTTTGAGTCCGAAGAAGTTTCGATCGAGAAATCAGAAGTTTAATCTGACGTCGGTTAATCGGCCGGATTGTGTGGTGATTTTTGATACCGAAAGGAAGTCGTCTGTGATACTTGAAGCTACTAGGTTGCAGATTCCAATTGTTGGGTTAGTGTTTTCAATTGCCTTTTTTGCAAATAAGTATTATTTCTGTTGAATGTTTGAATTTAGGGTAGAGTTGAAGATTGTAATGTTTGTTTTCAGACTGGTGGATCCGAGTATGCCATTGGAAACGTATGAGAAAATCACATACCCTGTTCCTGCGAATGATTCGGTGCAGTTTGTCTATTTGTTTTGTAATCTGATTACCAAAACTATACAATACGAGCAGAAGAAGCTCGCAGCGGCGAAAGGGAAGGCGGTAGTTAAAGAAGAAGAGCCGAAAATTGGGTAAGAATGTATTGATGTAAATGCTTCTTGTTATATTTGTTTCGTTTGAGATGTGTAACTAAGTTTGATGTGAATGAATTATGGATTGAAGGGAGGCTGCTCCACCAGTTGATAAGATTAAGATACATGGTATAAATGATGAATTGATGGTTCTACCATATGGAGTCTTATCCCCTGCTTCTGATGGTAAATCTCTAATTCGATCAACTTTTTTTTTGATTGTTTGAGTTGCAATTTTCGTTTCATCTAATAAGCACTTATGCCCATCTTTGTATAGTTGTAATGTTTCTCTGAATGCAGATCCCCTAAAAATCAAGGAGCTTCTGGATAAACTTGTTGTCCTTAAGATCAACGACAATGATGGGCTAAAGTATGAATTTTACCATGACCATATGTTCGTGCATCTTCATAATTCTTGTAACTATTGATATTACATATTGATGTATTTGTATTTACTTCATGCAGCTCTACCATTGAGACTAATAATGGATTGACATCTCTAGACTTACTCTCAAATCATATTGAGGTAAAGTTTTTTAAATGTCAATTTGTTACTCTGCCTACCATTTTGAAGAATATATGCTAGATTTTTGTTCAGTTTCAGTATTTATATTTAGAATTGTTTGTAGTCTCTGAATTCAAAATATGGATGTGATGTCCCTGTGCTTCTGATGAATGATGCCAGTACACATAGTGAAACTTTGAAGGTAACCGATTTTTTTTATTTCCATTAATATGCAATGATGCAATCTGCATTTACATGTCTAATAATTTTGTGTTTATTTTGTTTTATAGATTGTGGAGAAACAACCCAACAAAAACATAATATGTTTAGTGAAGGTTTTTTTTCTCTTTTTTTTGTGTGGAATTTTTCAATCTGTTACAGCAGTTTGACAGCTTCTTTTGCTATCATCTTATCTCTTATCTCACTAGGAAAGTTTGCATTATAGGATCAACATCAAGAGAATGATGTCAAAATTGCTTTTGACCAGAAGGAGGCTTTGCTTTCCTTGAAGAAGAGTGGCAAACTTGATGATTTACTATTGCAGGTAATGTCTCTTTAAATTGTTCTGTCATCAGTTTTTATTTTTTTAATATGACAGGTTAACCTTGATTTGTTTTCAGGGTAAAGAGTTCATACTGATGCTGAGCTCAAATAATTTGGCTGAAGTTGTGGACCCAAGTATCCTTTTATTTTGAACTTATAAACATTCATGAGTTATCATCCTATGAGCTGTAATATACTAATATATTATGTATCAGTAACTACTATAATGTGCCAGACATACTAAAATATTATGTACTTACGATTTGTGATCCTTATGTCACGCGCCAGACATTTTAAATCATCTTATAACCAATAAAATCAAGTATTGTGTGGAGTTAGAAGATACACACACCGTTATAACGAATACGTGAGTGTTGAATCTATTGAATGTCTTTTATCTAATGCAGTTACTTATTTTATAATCATGATTAATCTCAACTCTTACAGGTGGGTAAACATTAATTCTATCGCGAATCATCCAAAAACCAAGGTATGCATTGTACATGTTAACATGTTTATGTTTCTGTTATGTTATAATCATGATTAATCCTAATTCTTACATACTGACTTATTGCAATTTTGTATTCTTTATCCTCCAGTTATTTGGGCGTCCTATTACTGTAACTGTTCCTCTATCTCGAAATCCTTCACCAGAGGTAACATATGACTTACTTATCTTTAATGTTATCATTGTGCCATTATTCATATAGGTGATTAGGTGGCAGTTTGACCTATTTACTTATGAATAAGGCGATTCGGGTTATGTTTTACCTCTAATGGGTGATATTTAAAAAAAGTAGCTTAAAAAGGAATGGAACAAAAGTGTTTTGATTTAACCTAGTTCCTAGCATAACCTGAGTTTTATTGACCTGTACCAAAAAGTGTCTGTTTATAACTGGTACCTGCCCTGCCCATCCAGCCCTCTCTAGTATTCATAATATAGTATTCAGTTTAATCTCAAGTTTGAGTTATCTGTTCTTATACGCAATGAGGCTAGAATTAACTCTGTTAATGCTACTATTGATCATCTACAAAAATACTATAAAGATAGATTAAATTGTTTGTGGTCAATCCAACCCAACCCATTTCGAACAATACTGCAAATGGCCTGTTTCAAGTTAAAACCCATTCTGATCTAGCATCTAACCTTAGTTTTAAAAAGCGCAAGGCGCTCCGAGATGTTTAGGTTTTTATATTCGAGGCGCGAGATGTGAAGCAAGATCTTCATGTACGTAAGCCGTTGCTCTATGTGCAACCATATAAACCATAATCCAACCAAAGGCCGCATCTGTGAATCATTCATGATTTTTTCATCCCTTTGGTTGTTTTACATATTAGCCTGCTACACACCTTAATTTTGACCCAAATGCACATGAGGCGGCCCCTCAAGACCTTGATTAGACGCGCTTTTAAAACCAAGCATCCAACCCTCTTGATTCATTCATTTCTTCCATTCTAGTGTATGTAAACACAGAACTAATTTTTTTTCACTTAACTTAGCATTTTGTATCTGTCCTTGATTGTCAGCTTAGTTAATGAAATGACTACTTTAATATTCGGACATGTATCTTTGCATTTGATTCGCTTTGTGACATAATCTTTTGCATAATATAAGGTGCAAAATGTTAATCATCTGTAAAGTTTATAACCATGTGATATTGAAGACTTCTTTTTTGTTGTCGATGCATATTTTGAAAGGAAGCAAGTGATTTAATATATTCAAAATTGGTATCTTTCACACCTTTTTGACATTACTTTTTCTTATTCTCAATTTTAAGGGGTTAGTAAGCGTTGATGCAACTCCGGGTGAGAAAATTGTAATCCCTGATGGAGCTGTGCTGGAAAACAAGGTACATCTTCATTATTTTTTTCAATTCTTTGTTATAAAGTTTATCTTATTTGAATAACTTCTATAATACATTTTCAGTCAATCAATGGCCAACAAGATCTCTTGTAAGCAGAGAACTTCAGCAAGAACAGAACCACTGTCCTATTTTGTTAATCCTACATCAACTGCAACGTGTAAAAGGTACCGGCATTAATTTCTGCTGGATATAATGCTAATAATGGTTACTTGTCACCATGATAATCTATAGTTTATTCCATAGACATGCAATTTCATTTGTCCATTGGCGAATTTGCCCAAAGCACAATTTTGTCCAGTAGGTGGAGAGGGATGGTATTTTTATTCCTTTTACTAAATTCTGAGTTTATTTTGTTTTTATATATTCTTGTGTGATTGGAGCATGGTGTTAAGATGATCTTTAGTATACCTGGATACTTGAAAAAATAGCATGATGCTAATGATAAATTGCCGGTTTTTCATTACATTTTGCTCAATATGCATCAAGAACAATTTGCGTGCTTACAAATGTTCCAATTTGGACAAAACTCTCTGCATCACAAGTTTTGAATGTGTACTCAGTTAAAGTGACCATGCCATAGATCTTAAGGTTTTTACTTCAAGTACACATTAAGCCTTTTTTAATAGAATTACATTCTTATGAATTATGATAGAAAACAGGCTACACAATCACCTGCTGTAGCAACAGGTAGAATTCAACCATAATATTCAGTACATGCACAAAGAATTTGAATCATTATATTTTTGTAAGTACACATTTATACAAACAATAATTGTATATATAATACATGAAGATTTAGCGATCTGATGGATATCATGAGAAGAAAATCTCTGAATCCAAACCCCACTGGCCTCGGTGATTAGCATCATAATCGTGATGGTTTGAATCAAAAGATGAATTATTGGTGGGAAAGAAGTGTATGACAACTATCATCAGTATAGGAATCATGACTAATTTTTGCTCGGTAGGACTCAAAAGCAGGAGACCAAGAGCATTCACAATGAGAAAAAGAACAAATGTTGGACTTTTGGTATTCATTTTCTTACTGATATAGTTATATATTGTGTGAAGTAGAAGCAATGGTTGCTGTATGTGCGTGTGTGTGTTTATATGTGTATATGTATGTGTTTGAGCTAGGACAAAAGACAGAATCAAGATTGTGTAAATACAATAAATGGAATGAAGTCATGGCAACATCATTATATGCATAGATGTCTTAAACTGGCTATTTCTAGAGGTGTGAGTTTATATGTCGTTCAACCACAAATTTTAGTTAATCCTTCCAACTTAAATTTTGAATATCGTCACATGATTTCTTGCGTCACTTTTGTTGGATTTACGAAAAATTTGTATATGTAACACATTTTATTCATCACAAATTAAGACTCAATTAAATTTCACGAGTGGTAACATCTTTTAAATATTCACACAACAAATCTAGAGAAAATGCCAATAATTCTTTCTTTAGAATGACCGTAGTTCTTAAGGCATGTATTTTTTATTATTGCCGATATAGGTATCGTATTTTTCTAAATACCTCCAAAATTGGTTTGGTTACGCTTTTGAGTCTAAAGTTTTAACTTTGCAAGATTTCCATTTAATATGTAGACTTGCCACTACTTAGCTTTAAGGTAAACAAATTTCACTACTTAGCTATAATTCCACATCAAGAAGTTCCTTACACAAAACATTTTTTATAGAAAGGTGGTATATACTCTAATCAGAAAATATACTTTCAAAACCGGATTATATAAAGAATTCCACTTGTCCCTTATAAAAAGAAAGTTTTCATAGCATATAAAATGATGGAAGGTGCAATATATTCTAATAAAAAGTATACTTCCAAAACAATTCCTAACAAATGAATACATTCTTCTACATGCCAAATCATTCCTGCCCGTGAGATATATCTAATAGGCTGATAATGTTAAACGACTGTAGGATGCATTTATTAAACAGTCTTTTTCTCTTTAAGGACTGATGTCATGCCCGTCATTCTAACATATTTTAATAATCATGCAATTGTTCAATGGACAACCGTTCCATCCTTAGGGCTTATGCCATTACAATCGACTTTATACATACACTGGTATCATCCAAATAATATCTTAGTATATTGGTCTAATTTATTATAAGTATGTTTTAAATTAAAACAATAGAGTTTTTGGTAGTAACTTTGGTTACATTCATTAAATCATCTATCTAGTGCGTTTTAATTAATAACATCGTTATGTAATTCACTAGCTATAGCATATTTATTTGAACCGTCAACTGATATCCTCGAAACGATTATTAGGAAATTGAAAACATGCAATGATAAATAGTACTTTTCTAGAAAATACAATCGAAGTCATCAAATTCACACACACCCCGACCTAGTCAGTCCGTGGTGTGATCGTTTTAGAACAAAATCGCACGACTAAAGGTTTTGATCATTGCCCTGATCCTTCACATTATGTCCTTGTTATCGGGCCCCCATACCCACAGTAAATTATACAAATGGTAGATATGGTAGGTCTATATTACAAGTTCATTTTTTTATTTTCAGAAATTTTATATTCCGGTCTCAATATTCATCTATCAATAACATGTTTGTTATTTTCACTGAGAATAAAAAAATTTGATGAACCAAAATTACTCATACGCAAAATCATCAATATGCTTGAACTAAACAAGCGTAAATGAAATCGATTTGCGTGTTTTTTACACTAGATAATCGGTTTTTGAAATAAATTAGAAATAATCAAATATTATATGTTAGATTTAACTTGAAATAACTTTATGAGTTAAATTTGATTTTGTTCTCTAAAGTTTGATAAAAATAAATATTTTTTTCAAGTTTGAAAAACATCGTTATAGGTCCAAAAGCTTTATCGTTTGTTTCATTTAAGCTTAAATTGATAATTTTTATCTCTTGGAGAAAAATAGTTATATTAATTAAACATACGAGGCAAACTGAAATTAACTCTAATGTATTATATATAACTATAACTTACATCACATAAGTTTAGATAACTTGGTGAACTTGATTTGCATAAATTCTTTGAGCAGAATCAAGACTGTCATCACACTTATACAACCCAATGCCAACATCTACCCAAAACACTTGATTACAAGCACTAAAAAGTCGACATTAGTTACAATAAACATGATGCACTTACAGCTAAACCCTTGTTCAAAACGCGCTATCAAACCATATATTACAGTCTTCGACAACCAAGAATACAATACGAACACTCGTTCATATGATTTGGCACAAAATGAGACATATAATGACCAAAAGAAACGCCCCGAATCCGAACCCTGATTCCCCATCATGAGTAGCAGCAGCAGCACCACCTCCATGATGATATGCACTCCAAGATGAATCTTGATGAAAGGGAAAGAAAATTGAAATAAAGTATATCACAAGCATTAATAAAAAAGGGATCACCACTAAGTTTTCCACCATAGGACTGAATATTATCATTGCAAAAATGTTAAGCATTAGAAAAGGAACAAGTGGTGATGGACCTTTGGTCTCCATTTTCTTCTTGTTAGAAGTGTGATCTAGCTAAGTGATACACCATAGGACTTGAGTTTAATATCACATTATGTGTCTATATATATATTCACATATGGTTTGGTTCCTCTTCAACATTTAATAATATATTGGAGGGTGCCAATGATTTCAACCCATTTATTTATAAACGGGTTGATTTTAGTTATGTATTTATCTCACATGGGTATACAGGTCAGATCATTAAAGTTAATCAAAAAAAAAAATTGTTAAACAAAAAAGTATTAACATTTTTTTACATATTGTTGAAATATACAAGTAATTTTTTTACGGATTTACACAACTCACAAACTAAAACGTTACTCGTTCTGCCTTGAATTTTTTTAAGTTGTCCACCCTGCCGTCCTACCTAAAGAATTTAAAGAAATATTTTTAACACACGTCATTTATCTAAGAAACAATTTTAACACACATCATTTATCTATATATAATCTTTGATCGCTATACTAGTAAAATTAATTTTGTAATTATTTTACAAAATTAGTATAAAAATGTTAATCGATCAACACAACCCGATCTGATTGCACTAAAATCGAACGTTTTTTATTGGTCCACATGACCGTCCTACTTAACTTTTTTATATTAGTTGTACAATAAGAAAGTAAGAAGCATTTTGACATGGGCCCGTATTAGTGGACGAGTTGATACGAAAAAAAAACAAATATGGTTTTCGGAAAATGACGAGACGTGAATGATGTAAAACAATAAAATATAATTATTACTTAGATGCATGTCACTTTTTTTAATGTATGTTCATCATGTGACAAATAGAAAAAGCAATTCTTCTTGTTCTTACATTTTTGGATCTAACCTATCTCTATAGAATCATAACATATAATAGGGTAATAGTAATCTATAGGCCGAAACCTTTTAATGATAAAAAGAAAAAAATATGCGTAACACAAGTAAATTAATAAGCATATAAGTGTACAATTACACATGAAATCAAGCTAAAACGACGTTAATGATAACAAAAGGACTTTTACTGAATATTTAAATAAATAAACGAGCCGAGCCCGATCCGAGCTCGAGCTTGAAAAGCATTTGTTGAGCTGAGCTCGAGCTCGAGCTCTCCTAAATCATCACGAGCCGAGCTCGAGCCCATACGAGCCCGGGTTAGACTCGGCTCGTTTGCACCCCTACTAGTAACCAACAAATTATTAAGGGTGTAACAAATCTTAGACCATCCATAGCAAACTGTTGTTTGTTTACGTTGAGGTCTGTAATGTTAATCGTGAACGCTCTAAGTTATTTACATGTTTGGGAATATTTTCTAAGTAAAATGTTTAAAGCATGGTGGATTCGAATTTTGTGAAAATAGAAAATATGCGGTGTTGTCATGAAGAGTGATTTGTCAAGAATAGTGACCATTCATGAGATGCATTTAGTGATGGCTTAATTTAGCAACAAAATTTTCACTAGTCATATTTCAAACAAACACGTTTAAGGTTATTTAGCAACAAGTGACTACTCGAACCATCAATTATTATTGTTCATGTGACGTGTTTTAGTGTATATGATTGTAATACGTGTCACAATAGTGAGTTTAAAAGGGAGTGTTGTAGTGTTTGAATAATCATCAATTCACCTTTGTATATACAATGATAAAATTGACAATTTTTTCACTAAAACATGTTACTTTCGCATCGAGATTTTGTTTTCTCTAGTATATCATATTACTAAACAAATCATTTTCAACCAAATAATATTTTTAGTTTATTTACAAATCTTTAAGAACTTACCGAGTTTAATTGTCATATCAACACGTTTTGCTGCTTTAATGTTAACTAAGATATAATATGTTGTTTTAGTTTTGATAAAAGATCTGTTATACAAATCTATAACATATATATTCTATTTAACAATGAAATAAATTACTTCAATGATGGAGATTATTTGTTGGGATATAGTTTTTAATATTACTTCAAGCCACTAATTTAATATCGAATTTATTTTTAATGTTTCAAATGAAGCATAGTGACAAAAATATAATTCAAAAATCTAGAAAGAACATTCTCAATAATAAAATATCATAATAATTCAAGTTCCTCCCCAAGTTGACTAGCTTGAATTCTTGAAATGACCACAAGACTATAAATTGAGTAGTTGGATTTAACTACATTAGTTAACATGACCTAAAACATCTCCAGTTTCGACTAGCGTTAAGTTCAAGTCTCGTTTAAAATGTGTAGTTAATTTAGGTTGACGGAAATAGAATTATATCAGAGCTGTTTAACAAATAAAACTTAACATTACTTGAAATATGAAATTAAATAACAAAAAAAAGAAGTTAACATTGACGTGAAATATGTAATTAAAATACAATGCAAAGTTAGGGTTAGGATTAGGTTTTCTTACTAACAATAAATTTGTTTACTTAAGATCTTAACTTTTATATAAAAATTCTTTTTTTTTCTTGATTCTGACTGCTTACGCACACATATATGATTCGAATTAAATTAAAAATATTTATCTATTAAGGGTAGGAAATAATCTTTACTGCTAATATCACTTTCCTTATGAACATTTCGTCAATTTCTGGATTTGTCATAAAATGATATCGTTGATCACAGTCGAACCATTAGACCGACTGTGGACGACACTATGGATTTGTTCATGACTCTTCATCTTCAAATTTATAGGTTCGATTGATGCATGGCTCTATCAAGACTTCAATTGTGGTATAAGTGTTTACATTTTGTCAAAGCTTTGGCGGTAGTTTCATAGTATGTCCGTGATGTCAAACGTGATGCTTTTGGGTCTTCTTGATCTTTTGTTTTTAGTTGTTTTTACTGGACAAATAATATGACATATAGGTATGTTAAGATAGTTGTGTGAGTTTAAATACTTGCAAATGCAAGGCATATGGTATTTAGGTGTAAAAAATCTGCTATTGAAAAATGATGATATTATGTTGGCAAACACAAGATCTCAAGTTTAACGAGAGAATAGATATGATTGTAACTATTTAATCAGCGGTTAGATTAACGTTAAACAAATAAAAAATTGTTTTTTAGAAAAGGAGAATATTATTACTAAAAGATAACACACAACAATAATAAAAAGTAGAAATGAAGTTGTTTTATTATGTTTAACCTATATTCCCACCTGCTGGTTGTTTGGTGTTTTGTATGAGATGTAATGTTGTGTTGCAATCAATTTATATAATTTATGCCGTCTTATTCGTATATAAAATATTAAAATATAATAACATATTCTTATTATATAAAGTTTGATAAGCAAATATTTAAAATTCTTTCAAAAAGTTATTTGGATGGTCACTTATTTTCACCAACTCTTCATTCCTCTATGTAACTAGAATAATATATAGAAGTACTCGAAAAAACACTTAACTATACGTTCAAAATCATAGATCTATCATAATTTTGTAAATTTCCCAATCTCCTTTCGAACTATATTGGTGATGTATATTAAAGTCTAGTTCTATATGTTTCCTTAATAGCTACTCGTACACTAAAATCACTCCTACAACATTCATGAATGTATACGATTGAAAGGTGGACTCTTAGATTCATCAAAGTATCCTTGTGGAGACAATGCGAGGATACGGTTGAAAGGTGGGCCCATATATCCTCGGAGCATCCTCGTTGAGACCATGCGTCTATATAAAGAATAACCAAAGCATGAGTTGATAAGATGTCACTAGATAAGTATGAGAAAGAACGTCCTCATAGCATGATAGTATGTCATTGTTGACCCGAAACACTTTTTGTCTGCTAACGGAAGAAGAAACAACTTACAAATAAACAAATGAAATTTGCCAATATCACGGTCTCTAACCATTGAAAATACCGACTAAAACCCATCTTGGCCCGTTATTCATGATTGAAATAACAATACTCACATTTATAACACGAGTCGTTTAGGTTTTGAACCTATGGCAACAAATATAGCACACAAACTTTCATAAATCTTGATTAAAATGCCCTAGGGTTCATACTTCTATAACCGGAATATTACATGCATGCCACAATCAAGATAACAGTCTGGCATCTAATGCAGACATTATAGCTCTTAAATAAAGATAATAGTCTTCTAAAGTTTAACTTAAATCCAAAAAAATAAAACATTATATTATAAATTACATGCTACTATTTACTGCTTGTACCAACTATCTTGCATCTTACATCCAAAAACTGCATCCTCATTCAGAGGGACTGGTATACTGGATATGTTGCTCGTAGAAGTTAATCAACTGTCATCATTAATAAACACGCATAAGCAAACACAAAATATTCATCATTTGGTAGCAATTTAGACCCATTTACTTATGAATGGGTCAATTCAGGTTTTGTTTCTTCCGTAAACAGGTCAGCTTGCTTGAAATCGGTCTTATAGGTTGAAAAACTATTATTTCTATAAACCATAATTGGCATGCTAGTTAGCTGCAGAAGTCCAAAGAAAAAGTGTTTTGGGTCGACCCAACCCGTTTTCACATGCATAAGAAATTTCTTAATGTATGGCTATGTGTATTCTTTTTTTTCCTAGGTGCATAAGTAGGTAACCTCACCAGGAGAGGGTAGTGAGCCTTGAGGTATCTATTATCCACCATCACTTCTTTTCCGTCTGATCTGTTTAACAAAGTCAAAGTCATTAAAGTTATCTAAACAATAACAGTGTAATCTACTAATTCTAAATGAATCTAGTTTAACCCTAAATATAGAAATAACTTCTGGCACTAGCCTCGCTTGAGCTAAAATACATAAGCCACATAAAACAGTTTAAACCCCTTAGGACCTCAGATTATGAGCCTTACTGTAGAAAAGCTTTTCTTGGCCCCAAACAGGTAAATGATCAGAGAGTTTCCAACAAAAACACTGAACCATCAAATTTCTTATTAAGATTGATAATATATTAATATATTTATTAATAAATATCCATGTTTCTGAAATGTCAATGCTATAGTCTATACCACGTTAAAGGAAGACTCTGCTTTGAAAATTAAAAAGTAAAAAAAGGGAAGAATGACATAACGTTCTTCAGATAAAACTTTGTATCTTATTAAACTTCCAGTTATCCATTTGGGAGTTTCAAACTCTGTGGATCAAAGTTTCAGATAAAATATCAAAGCATATGACAAATAGTAAAGAATAGAAAAGCTTAGTAACAATCAACGGCAAACTGCAGTACCACCTTTTCCAGCATTCTACATTATACACTAACCATTAATTTTCCAACGTAAATACATAATTGACAATACTCCCGTAATAACCTTAGAGAAGGGTCATCTAGGTTAACTAGAACTTCTAGCTCCTTATAATCACATTTATCTTGCATATGCTATGATAATGAAATGTAAAAAACCATATTAAACTATTAATTTTCCCATCTGATGTGATGGCATATATAAATATAGAAAAATAGAAAGGAGAGAGATTCGCACAAACCTAAGGACCAAAAAGGTTACCAAGATATCCTGCATATCATTAAGTGTGGATACAGAATATTCAATTGGCTTGATGATTTTGGTAATGGCATACATGCTTTTTGAAGTATCTACCACATTCATTGAACCATAACAAGTTCCTACTTGCTCAAAGTTTTGAACCCTGTGTTCAACTACTACACCATTCCCACCAGCTAATCTTTCCATTGCATCATTCACATCTTTAGTGACCGTTGGATCTGAATCTTGTTTAAACCGTTTCACCATACCAGATTTCCTTCTTTTAGCTCCACCACTACGATTAGCCCAAACAGAATTTGGTTCATTCACGTCTGAAATCCTATTTGAAGGACTTACTCCGCCAGTTCGATCTTCTTGAATGCTCACCGCAACCCCATTTCTGTTCTCTTTATCAGTTAAAGATGTACCTCTCAGTTCACTTAGCTTCAAATTCAACTCGTTTGTCTCATTTGATTCTCCAAGTTGTTGGGAGACCACTAAAGATCCATTATCACTCAAATGTTTTGCTTTTCTAACATTTCTCATGCCTTTAGCATTGTTTTCTGCCCATTTACTAGATGTGGGATCATTCCCAGAGATATTTGGCAAAGATTCTTCAATGATTCTGAGCTTCACAGAGGGCACATCATAGGTCGCAGCAGGAGAACCTTGTTGTTGTTGTTGTTGTTGCTGCTGCTGCTGCTGCTGTTGTGGATGCTGCTTCTTCTTCTTTGCTTGTGGTTGAAGAGCAACTGCACTCTTGCGCTTATGTTTCCTGCTTGATCTCTGTTTTCCTGACCTCATTCTTCCAATTTCATCAAACAATAAAAAAACATAGATGATTCTCCCGTTATTGTTAAGACATGTTTGGGATATGCTCAAGGCTAAGCACATAGGGTTAGCCATGAGTGTGTTTAAAACTATAAAACTGTTAAAAGGTACCGCCCATATTTGTGCTTGTAAAATTTTTTCTTTGGTGATAATCAATGTTTCTTGAATATACACAAAACGACTTTGTATCCGGTTCTTATAACACGTATCAACTTGAGCGATCCCAAACCGCCCTTTAAATATTCAAACATGAAAAAACAAGACTATAAAAGGAAAACCTCTCTTCGAAGGCATCAATAACATCTGAACAGGACATAAGGTTCTCCACAGGTTCCCAGGTGTTTGCCGCCTCTGGCCATCCACGCCTTCACAAAAGCATATGAACCTAATATCAAATCACTAATAATTCCAATATCCCCCATTCATAACTAAAGTTCTAAATAAAAGACACATTACCATGAAAGAACTTAACGTTACATTAACTTGATTCGGAATCAAAATTGAAGCTCAATTACATCAATTAGGGCTAGATTTGACTCCAAAAACAATCTAATAGGAATGCCATGAAAAGTGATACTTAGGGGCTTGAAAAAACATAGGGTTCAATGGTTCATAACTAGCTTAAATAATGATTATGTTTACTCATACACAGTTCCTTCTAAAGTTCTAAACACAGAATTTGAAAATTTTCCTAATTCACAACATCCCAAAACATAACAAACCTATGAAATTCACAATGTGTATGCAAATCACAACCTATAGGATATCAAAACACTTACCATTTGATGAGATACTGTATCTTCCCCTTCATTCCACAAGCAGAGCACCAAAAGCACCCGATCAACACAAGTCCACACACAAAAAACACCAAGTAAATAAAATGCAGCCACAAACACAGACCAAAACCGAAGACAACAAACAATCAACACAAAACACGACTACACAAGCAAAAAACAACAATAAACCTTGCGACTTCTTTTCTTCCGTACAGATTCGATCTCATAGAAACCCTCAGCTAACTTAGGTCTCTCGTCCCCATCCCCACCCTCAACCTCACCTCCATTAACATCTCCATCGTTCTCGAGGTCACCTGACTGATCCTCGTAGTCCTCATCGTACTCATCGTCTTCGTCGTCGTCGTACCTTTCGCCTCCGTCGTTGAGAAGCAACAGCTGCTGCTGCTGTTGTTCGCCGTTGTGGTGGTGGTCTGTGTCGTCGTTGCCGGAGGAGATGAGATCGCTGCGGACTTGCGGTGGTTGGTGGTGGTCGGAGACGGTGGTCTTCCGCCTAGCGCCGGGCTTCATTGGTGGTGAAAATGTTGTATGTTTGTTTGCAGATTAATTTGGGGTTTGGTTCAGGTGTTGAAGTAATTAGAAAACACACTGGATTGGATTTCAGAGGTTTTTGTGGAATTTTGTGTTCAGTTTCCGATTCGCCCCCAATTTTCAAAACCTAAATGTAAGGTTACTGTTTATCAGATCAACTTCAGCAAATTGCTTCCAAGGACATACACTTTGAAAGTTCTTCATATTTTCAAATTATCTTGAAACGCAAATTTCATTTTTTTTTAACGAGACTGATTTTGGTATTTTCAAGACCTCGAGATTTTTTATTGTGTGTTTTTGTTTGTTTGCTTAGATTTTATTATTATCGTCTTTGGTTTTGCAGTCCAATGACATTGATGGATACATCTTATAAAATTAATGTGAGTTGAAATTCTTGTAGGGTTAGAATTAAATGATTTCTAGGAGTAAAAAACTTGTTTTTAGAAGAAATATGCCATGTCTTTCATTCGTGTTTATTTTTTTGTGAGATTTACGTATAAGTAAATTTGATTTCTGTAGTGAAAAAAAATTACTATGTTTTTAATAATATATTGATTTACGTGGGTTAACGTGAAGAAGATTAGTGTTGAGCATACTAGCATGTTTATAACTTGCGTAGATTTAGCATCATAACTTGTAATTGATTGTGAAGGTGATTAAATGGATTACACAAGACAAGTGAAGGCGACGCCAATGATGAAGAAATTAGAGACAAATATCAAAATTAGAATGATTATGATTAGTATGATTTCATAGTTTTCATCTATATAAGTTTAGTGTTAAATAGTTTGCAAATTTAAGATGATGGATCTTGATACTACTCTGTCATATCTAAGTTATCAATGCAACCTTTTTATGAACTAACACGGTACTTTTGTTATGTATGTGTTCCCTAAATTGTTATTCTTGGTACGGCCTAAAAGTACATAATGGAATTAGTGTGCCAAATAGAATATACGAAGATGTAAATTCATTGTATGCATAAGGTGACTAAAGGTTAAGAACCTTCCTAAGTCACTGGTTACTAGACGGGAAACCACAAGTTGTATGCATGCGACATGATAACTAGACAAACTAGGCGAGACGTGTGGTGTTAGGAAGTATTTCCTATCCAACTTCTAATGGTATCTCCCAAGTGGGAACTCTTCGTTCATCGAGAATGTAGCTTGTATCAAAGTGGTGATGGTAGTTTAATGTGTTGCATGCGTTATAATAGAACATTTATTTGTTAAGTTTGTGCACACTAGTATAGGTAGTTGGTTTGCTTGTGGTTCACCTTAGTAAGATTGCATTACTTATGCATCATTTCAGCAGATTATATTATTGCAACATATAATTCTATGTAACTCTTGATCCTCACCATCAACAATCAATCTTATTCCCTCAATATCTTCTTCGTGATCAAGCCCACGCTTGTTTCTAGATAGTTAATCTTTTAGATGAACTGAATAATAAGTGTCACGTTGATTTCTCAGCTACATTCATACGTCTTTTCAAGTTTGGTATCTTAAACCTACCCTTTACTTTTACGATAACCTATTTGGTAACAAATAGATTCATGATGAATCACATGCTAGACACAATCATCAAGAATGGTATCATAATCACAACATTCAACCTTTCAATTTCAAGTATGGGGAAACTTACCACTCCAAGTAATCTTGAATGTTGAATCTACTATCTTAAGCTAACCCCTATATCCTAATTATCATTCGACAGCCTCAAACCTCCATGCCTCTATGCCACTAGGGTTCTCTTCATATTTTAACAAAGCTAAAGAACGAAAGGTTCCCAACAATAACAATAAGATTAGCAAAACGTAAAAAACAACGAAGTAATATAATACCCAATCAACTCTTCAACGCTAGCTAAAATTTAAGGAGGTCATGGACTAATTAAGCTGATTTCTCTTGCCTTCTCAAATTATATTTCCTTCTATTCTTTATCTTCCCTATGATAATAATTATCAACTAAATCAACCAGAGAGCAATGTAATCAAGATCTGAAGCAGAATAAAAAAGTTTACCATGTGCACAGTTGATATCTTAAAGGAGTTATTTAAAGGAGTTATTTTCTCAACTCGCAAAGCAAACAACAGTTTAGTCTATCCATGTTTTTTATTTGATGTACCCAACAACTTCTCTTGGTCTTCAAACATGTGCTTTATAGATAGATCCTTAGAGGTCTGTCGTGCACGATCAATGACCTAAAACCAAACGTTTAATAATGAACATATGAGCAATAAACATGGTGAAAAAGAATTTAGCTAAAAAGGGAATTGGTTAAATGAAATGAAGGATCTAGGGGGTTAAAAGTTGCCCAAAAGTGTTTCTAAATCACTTTAATTTAAAAAAGATCATACTTTTTCGTGACCAGGTCCACCCATACCAAAAATGACTCAAATTGACCCGTTAACGGATCCCCCTCCCCTAGAATTTTATTTTTCCGCCTACAGAAAACATGATATGGGGACAAACCAATTCACTGTACCTAAACGATTCCATGTCATCAGCATTTCTTTCTGCCCAGCTACTACAGCCCGGATCATTGCTAGAGAAATTTGCCAAAAGTTCTTCGTTAACATAGTTAGCAGCACGAGAACCTTGTTGTTGCTGTTGATCTGGCTGATGCTTTTTCTTTGTTTCTTGTGGTTGATGAGAAACCACCTGCTTGCCTTTGCGTTTCCGGCTCAGTCTTTGTTTCTCTGACTTCTCAGAACTCAATCTTTTGAAACATGGATGATGTTAAAAGTTAGGATTTACATTAAAATGAATTGCATCTAGTGCTTCATGACATGTGTGAACTTGAGTGATCCATAACCAGCCCTTATAATATCAAAAACAAGAAAATTTGGAACATATACTACAAAAAGAACAAACCTTTCTTCAAATTTATCAATCATATCTGAACAAGATATCAGATTCTCCAAAGGTTCCCAGGTGTTGGATGCCTCTGGCCATCCAAACCTTCACAAATGCATAAAAACATATATTGAGTAACTAACCATTCAAATTATCCCAAACAATATCCAAAAGATAAATTACCTGAAAAGGATTTCATGTATTGAGGGTAAAAAGTCATGGATTATAAATAAACAATGAAGTTCATATATGCACAATTACATTACCTAGGGCTATAGTACTAGATTTCAAAAAACAATCTAAAGGTGAAGGGGTCCCAAAAGATTAAGTATATGAGACATGATAGTATGATACTGTGACGACACCTATCCAAACCTGGCCAACTCACATATGGTCAAAATTAACATAATATAGAAGCCCGAAGCTGATCATAATCAACGCGCTTGCCTGACATGTCTGGATTAAGGCCACAACACCGTTTGCACTCAAACAAACATCGGATTGGTCTCCTAAAGGTAAAAGACCAACGTCACGACAAACAAGTCACCTTTTAGGAGGACCACATAATATAACTGATGTAACAAATTTTATGTATTACCGACACAGAGGTAAGAACCACAAAGACACGTGGTGCAATGACGTCACTATTCAAAGGGTATAAATAAAGAGCGAAAATTCCCATTTCAGGTAACCTCCAAATTTTCAATTACACACGAAGCACTATACTGCTTTCCTCTCATATTACTGATTTTCACGCTAGAGTAAGGTCACATAGACAACATTGTGTTCATCTCTGTAGCGAGACTAACGGTTTTTTTTTGTGTTTCAGGCTGTCAACTTTAATCAGCTACTATACTAGTGTGATAGTAATCCACTGATTTCCACTCCAATCTCTTGCTTCAACAAAAGGTATGTAATTATGTATGCTTTAAAAGGTGATACTTATGAGCACTAAATTGCATATGGAGAAACATACGATTCTAAATGAGCTTAAACAAGATCCATTCACTCAAACGCTATCACTGCTCAAATCTAACATCTTTTACGTTTAAAATTGTTCTCCGATGACCAATATACAACGATCCATAAACTAACATGATTACATGACACAAATTTGCTACTGAAAACGTGTAAGTAATCAATCACAACGTAGATCGACAATTAAGAAGCTTACCACTTGATCAGATACTGCACGTTACCCTTTGTTTCCACAAGCAAAGATCAGATCAGATCAGATCAGAAGCAAGCGATCGACGTAAATTGAGACACAGAAGACAAATCAAGTAAGAGATATAGATATAGAAATTGAAATCGACGATAACAAAAGTTAGCAAACAAGTATACGATCGAATAATAAACGATAACAGACCTTGTGTTCTCTTTTCTTTCGAATGGATTCGATCTCATAGAAGCCCTCACGTTCATCCATTGGTCGATTTGGTGGTCTTTCGTCAGTTCTTCGAAACCCTCAATTTCAGAGGATTTGGGGATTTTGTGTTTGGATTCTGATGATCGGTGTGATTTTAAAGCCCTTATGAAGTTGAGTTGATTAGACCACCTTAACACATTGCATGAAAAAGGACGTAGAGGTCTAGTGGTGCACTGTTTCAAACTCTAAACCGGTTCGGTTCGGTTCGGTTTGGTCAATAATATTCAAAATCGCTTTGAGTTTCAAACCGATCGGTTTGAAACTAGGCTTTACGGGGTTTTGAGTAATTTAACCGGTGTATGTTGGAATAAACAGTTTTGAATTAGTTTTAATGGAAAGTATTGTAAACTGTTAAATTGTGTTTTTTGTCGGTTTCAAACTTATTCGGTTTTGGTTTGGGCTATCGGTTTTGTTTCGCGAACCGGTTTGAACGCACGCCTCCAGAAGGAACCGATCGGTTTAAAAACTGGGTTTTACGGGATTTTGAGTAGTTTTGCCGGTGTGTGTTGGAATAAGCAGTTTTGAATTAGTTTCAATGGAAAGTTTTGTAAACTATTTGCTTTGCTTTCTGTCGGTTTCAAAATGATTTGGTTTTGGTTAGGATTATCAGTTTTGTTTCACGCTATCAGTTTTGTTTCGCGAACCAATTTGGATGCACACCTCTAGAAGGACGTATACTCGTATTTTTATCATCGATTTAGATATGAAATATGGATGATAGAAACTAGGAAAATATATTAACTTAATTATTGTTCCTCTATTGATCAAGAATTTTGGTTTTTGACAAGTCTCATTATCATCAAATAAGAAGAGCATTTTGGATTTTAGATCAAGTGATATGTATTTGTCAAATACGGTTGAGAGACAAACGGAAGTTGATTATGAAACATCTAAAATGAATAGGCGATATGTTGATGCCCGAGTGGTTAATGGGACGAACTGTAAATTTGTTGACAATATGTCTATGTTAGGTTGAATCCAGCTTGGCCCAACAATTTGTCAATCTACTATCAAGTGATAGACTACTCTCGTTCTTCAAAAGAATTTAAAATTTCTGATAGATGTCTTCTTATTTATATGGGGTTGTAGTTCAATAGGCAAGAGCACCGCCCTGTCAAGGCGGACGTTGTGGTTCGAGCCCCGTTAGTCCCGATGGATCCAATAAGTACTAAGTAATAACATCTTATAACAAATTAATCAAAATCTTAGAAAGATTATGAATCTTACTTTTCAAATAAAATAAATGTACAAATCATAAAAAAGTTCCTATAATAGTTGATCAATAAAATTTTCACATATGAAAAAATTAATACTTTATGTTTTTTCTTACAAAAGTTGCTAAATAAAAAGTTATAAAATCCATTCATATGTTAAATTTGTGCCAAACTATAAAAACGTTTTCAAATATTACTTAGAACCGATACGTCTACTTATTTTGCTTATGAGTTTTTTTTTCTCCCTTATACGACTTATACTTTTTTCATCAAAAAACAAAAGAAATGAAGTAAACATTTAAAGATTGAAACAACCAATGAAAATTAAACGACTTTAAATAGATAAAAAAAACTGAGTTAATTCAATAGAACACTTGGTCAAAATTAAGTGACCTTTTCCTATACTCAGGAATGTAAGTCGAAAAATATGAAAATGCAATACTTTAATTAATTAATTATTCATTATAATATATAAACTGTAATATTTTCAATAAAGTTACAAAAATAAATCATTTCTCCTGCAGGCATGAATAAAGAACCAACATCCTGATATATGATACATTGCCATGGCTAAACAGAAGATCAATAATTAAAAAAAATAAATTAAAAATAACAAAAAAGACCAAGTCTTGCAATAACCTGTATAGTTACTCATCTAGCAACGGGATCATGGTTCGAGTCAGCGAAAACCGTCGTATAACTCGGTCCAAACACCTTCAGTGCATAAGATTTCCCTGCACACATTTGCATATATGTACATACTCTACCTTTCATACCCATAGTGGCTTCTGAGAGTGTGATTTACTGAGGCAAGTATTGGCGTAAAATCTCGGTTCTATCTGTGTTTCTTAGCTTGCGAAATGCACACAGTTCAATTTGTCTGACCCGTTCACGGCTCACGCCCATTACATCCCCGATCTCCTGCAATGTTCGGGTTTTACCATCTTCTAACCCGAATCGCCACCTGACCACTTTTTGCTCTTTTTCGTTTAATGTACTTAACACCTTCTCTAAGTCCTCGGACATCGTTTGTTTTATCAATATCTCCTCGGGCGTCTCTTGGTCAGGATCATCAATAATGTCCTAAGAAACCAAAATGTCAGATTGCTATTGAAATAATACATTGACAGACGGCCCGATTGTTACGATGAAAAAGATGAGATGAGGACAAACCGTGAGCTTGGTGTTGTTATCAAACCCGATAGGAACATCGATAGATCGGGCTGGTTTAGGGGCGTGTTCAGCAGATTGAATCCTTTTGATGGAGAGGCCTGTTTCAACTGCAATTTCAGCACGCGTTGGTTTTCTTCCGAGCTGCTTATCCAATCTATGTCTGGCCTCATTCACCTTCGATTGCACCTCCAGCATATAATACTGTACAATCAAAGAAAAACACACACTCTTTAGTTTAGCCCAACTACATAGGAAATAAAATCATACAAAAAGTTCCAACAATTTTTTTTGAGCAAGTGACTGAAATGAAAAATATGCTAATCACATGGGATCATTAGATTTTCTTACTGGAACATGAATAATTCTGCTCTGTTCGGCTCGTGACCTTTGGACCGCTTGCCTTATCCACCAATGAGCGTATGTGGAAAACTTAAAACCCTTTGAAGCATCAAACTTCTCTGCACTTTTCACCAGGCCTCGGATTCCTTCCTGAAACGGGTCAAATGGATCAGTTGGTTATGTTTGATCCCAAACGGTCAAGTCAAAACATTTTAGCTACAAACTGAAACGGGCCAAACATGCTAGATGGTTTGCATCCAACAATCCAGATTGCTATTGATTTGTTGTGATAAAATTGCTTTTGTAAGCATAGTAAGATTTATATAAAACCGGGCGAAAAGTGTCTGCGGGTCAAACAGGCATGGCACAGCCTATTTTCACCCATCAATCTGACCGGTGCCGCTTATTAAAAAATGTAAAAGGTTGATGCATAATTGCATACCTGAACAATATCCTGAAGATGGACCTTTGTCCCATAATAACTTCTTGCAACAGAAATAACAAGTCGAATATTGCTTCTGACCATTTTGTCCCTGCATTCTTCACCATAATGCAAACGTCTTCCTAGTTGTACCTGATCAATGCCTGCAGCAGCAGCCCATTCTGCAAAAGTGGGCGGGACCCCAAAACGGGTCTCCAGCTCTTTATGGAATTCTTGCAATTTCAATAGGTCCTGCGTGTTAACAAGGAAAAAAAGCACTTCAGGAATTAAGAAACATTACTGCAAGACAACCACTAATGAATATTAAACAAAAATATTGCTCTGTTAAAAACATTCAAATCCAAACACCCCTAAATAATCACATAATTTAAGATAAAAAGCTCATACCTGTATCCCTTTAGAAAGTTCTACTTCCTCAGCAGCAGTTAAAAGCTTGGCGCTAGTCATTCCTCCCAAAAAAGCCAAAACATCTTTTTTCTCGCCACGCCTTCTACTCACTCCAGATTTTACCGCCACGGTACTGGTGGCACCCCGCCCTCTGCCACCTGCAGATTTCACAGCCACACTACCAGCTTCGGCCCGTTCTGCCGCCCTGATTCTCCTTTCTTTACGTTCTACTTGACGTTTTGATCTCACAGCTATGCTAGCTGAGAGTTGTTCTTCTAGAAGCTTAAGTTCTTCAATTGTTGGTTCCATTTCTTCTGAGGTTTCAGACCCAAGCCCGTTTATGAAATTACCAGGCTCCGGTGATTTAGGTGTTTCTTTAATATCTAATGTTTTGGGTCGTTGATGGTTCATCACCAATGCTGCTGCATTCTTGGCAACATTTACTGCAGCCCTTGCTAAAGCAATTGCTTCAGCAGCTGCGTCATCATGTTTATTTGGGGTAAACTCTAAAGGCAAAGTTGCTCCTTTATTTACCTAAACAAAAGGTTTGAATGTCATTTAGAAACAAACCAACATTTGTTGCTTTTATCGCATATTTTGATAATCACTTGGGTATGTAAAGGGATTTGAAATGCACAAACAGTAGTAATCATATAATCTCCTAAAATCATATAATCAAAATTAGAGTGCTATTGACATAATAATAAAATAAATCCTACATGACACAAATTGTTTGAACAAAAGTTAAATATTTTACACAAACAATGTTACGAGCGGACCTGCTTTGACCCATTACTCAAGCTGCATGACCCATCCATTTTGCCACCGGCAAAAGGTGATTGATGTTATGAAAACTGAGTTTAGTGACAAAACACTACTATTTACTAGATAGTAAACGGGCAGCACAAATATTCTTTCTAATTACATGTTTTAATATCAGTAACCGATTAAGATATTGGCAGCAGTATTTCTTCCACAAATCAGATAACATAAAAGTATAAAACAAAGACAAAAGTTGATCTGTCTGACTCATTAGCAGATTCTCACCTGACCTACTGCGTCATTATAGGCCCATGGTCTGCTTCCAGTTATCGAGTTTCTATGAGATTCTAAAGATGGTAGCTTGAAATTTTCAGTATCAAGCACTCCAGTTGATGATGATGATGATGACGACGACCATTGTCTGTCAGCAGCACCTGAATGTGAATGAACTTCTACAGATGACAAATGCAGCTTTTCTAAAGCAAGAACTGTAGATTCTGCTGATACAGGTGGTGCTGTAGTTGATAAAATGCACCGGGTTGGGGAAATAGTAGGTTCTCTGCATTTTGCTGCATTTGAACAAATTTATACAATTATGAGCAAATTTGATCACAAGTACAACACAAGGGATAAGCTTGAGGATAGCTGGTGACATAGAAATGGCTCTAGTAAACTACAGATTGATGTAACACTACAAAATGGTAATATTTATCTAAATCTCAAATTGGTTATGTGATGAACATGCCACTGTACGCATAGATACCCATTAAAACTTTTTAACTTCAATTAACTGCTTGATCTTTAGGATAAAAGGAAATGTCATTACATCAGGCCATAACAAGTTTATAACTTTAACAGAACATTTAAAAGCTAAAATTTTCCCAAAAGTTTAAAATTTGACAAAAAAAGAGAGGATTAAAAGAGTTCACAGTAAACCCCACCAAATTCAATCCAGAAACAAACCAACAATGCTGGATCAAAACACTCAAAAACAAAATCCCAAACAGAAATCATCAACAATAAACAGAAAAACACTCTCAAATCGATCAGGGGTTGGCATCAATTACACTAAAGAATGAAATAAAACACGTAATCTTACGAATGTTTGGAGGATGCTGATTGTGGGTTTTGAACTGAATGGAGAATGAATCGGGCAGACACTTGAATTGGGGGAGCAAACAGGACATATTTTGTGCTACAGGTTGTATAGATGCATACATGTAATGGTGGAATACATGTAAACTGGATTCAGGGGTACATTTGAGAGCAAATTGTTAGTTTAGAGAGTGAAAATGGATGACGATAAAGAGTGAATGAAGATGATGAAAGTGAGTGATGAGATTGTGTTGAATGAGGATAAGAAGGCAGAAACTGAGGACCAAAGATCGACAAGCAGACGTTGAACTAAATGAGTCTAAACGCTTACTTGGGCTCTTGGGCCTTGTCCCCAATTGATTATTATAAAAAAAAATATGTTATATTGACTTTTGTTTGTATAAAAGAAATGGGATAAATGGATAATCAAACTATAACCATAAACTTTCAGCAATTTTTAGGTTGAACAAGAAAGAAATTAAAAAAATTTCGGAGCTTTTAACCCGGGGAAACTCACGAAAACCATGTCCCTCTTTTTGTAGAAAATAGGAAAAACCCCTACCCTAATGCCCTAATATAAAAATATTAAACTTTATAGCAGAAAAGAAATAATTTTTTTATAAATGATTTTCAAAAATATATAATAAATAGATGATTGGCCTGATAGTTGGTTTTATGATTCAGTTACAACTTACAACTATATATATGTATCACTATTCGAATTAGCTGGCCTCAGTTGTTTCTAAAACTAAATTTTGATCTTTTATTTTTGACAAAAGTTTTGTTATATAGACAACATATTAACTAATCCTCAATTATAAATTAGTATGTTTATCTAACTGTTTCAACTTAAAATATAAAAGTACTTATTAACAAAAATATGTTGGAATCGACGCACATCTAAACGTTTAACACGAATTATCTTTTACAACAACCAATTTAACCAAACTAGTTTACGAAAATCCAAAAACAAAAATATTAATTATAAGTTACGCCCCATAACTAAAATGGAATCAAACCAAGTCATACTTGCCCCAAGTACACATTTTGATTTTTGCTAAAACCGGCTTGATGAGAGGTGCATGTTGTGATTTTTCACTTAAACCGTCTTGGTTTGGTTCAATAATAGTCAGGACCGGTTATTGGCAAAACCAATTTGTGTGTTAACCCGTTTTTGAATTGAAAAATGGCTTGTTTGGTTTAACAGGTTTCAACGTAACATGTTACAAACTGGCCTTAAACGACCCTTCAATTTCAAACCAAATTGATTCCACCCAAACCGGTTTTAATACCGGGTTTGGGTTTTGTTCGCAAACCGTTGTTCTTTTTCATCTCTACCAAAACATAAGTAGAACATTTAGATGTCTATGAGAATACCCGAGTTCGATTTTTTCCAATGTCTCTAAAGATTGTCATTCTACAAAGGCTTGAGGAAGTAACATAACGTCAATGTGAAACACATGTAGCAACTTAACATCCTTTTAACGATTAAGAGGTAACATATATGTTGAATGGTTAATAGATAATTTTAAGATGTTACTACTTAATCATTCAGTATTAAAATTACATTCGAGCTTACTTCTAGGCGGGGTTATTTTTATTTATAAGTTATCACCTATTTCGCTTGAAACCCTTCTCTTTAGCTATTGGCAATGGCTAACGCAATACTCAAAACTCCACTGTTGTCAACAATCATCACTTCGACTGCTGTCAAATCTTCAAAATCATCGTTTAATTCTTCACTGCTACATGCTTATGGACGCCATATCTGCAATTGTTCATCAGCTGCATCTGTTTCTCAACACCAACAACGACAACCCCAAATCAGGAGCCCTCAACTCGTCGCCTTGGAGTATGCTGATCTTAGCATTCCTCATATCGTCTGCGAGGTACTAAATGCAACAAATATAGACATTAATCTATAAACTTTAAGAGTTATTACTCCTGAACGTTATCTTACACGACTTTGAATGTTGTAGTTTTGTTGTTTAACATTGAAATACTTTTGATGTAAGTATGGTGGAGTTTGCCTGTGAGAGTTATTAGTGGAATTGAGGGGGTAATAGTTTTGTTAGATAAGCATATAGTCAAATTTTGGTGCTTTTCATATTTTCGGGATAGAATTGATTAGGGCTATTAAACACTGGTAAGAAGGTTTTTGATGATCACATTAGAACTTTTGAATCAACCAAGGGTGGAAACAAATCAATGTTGAACATGTGACATATCGATTTTGCATCTGATGAATGTACAATTGACATCAGAAGTAAGAGGAAACATGTTATTTTGCTTTTAGTGGTTTCCTTTTTATTGATTCAAGCCTTTGTTTCTTTTCTTTTCGTGGATTATCAGGAATTAGGTGCTCTTCGGGTGAGGCAACATGTGAACCCGCTTAGCTCTTGTATGTCGGTATGCTCTTTCTCTTCCTTGATTTTGGTAAAAGAGATCTATGTTTTTAAGCATTTTTTTTGCGTGATATGAACATGATCTTATGTTATGTTTTAGAATAATGGATTAAAATGTAATTCATTTGCTTCACTTTTGTATTGATAGATTCCTGTTGAAGTGCCAAATTGGGATGATGTATTTGAAGACCCAAAGTTGCCTCTAGTGGTGGACATAGGGAGTGGTAATAAGCATATCTTGCATTTACTAATAAGCATATCTGCATTTAATCAATCAATTCTACAAAATATTTCATCACTTATTAATGTTTGAAGTTTGAACCTATTACTTGTGTATGACGTGCTTTAGATTCCTTGTTTTGAAAGTCCCTTATATTCAATTTAAACAAATTCTTATTAACTGCGATATATAATAACTTCAGGTAGTGGTAGATTTCTCATGTGGCTTGCTAAGAGAAATCCTGGTTCCAAGAACTATATGGGTCTTGAAATACGGAAAAAGGTATGTAACTGTATTTGTTATACTTTGATTTTTAATATATGTAGTTTGCTTAGTATTTGGCAGTTTGGCACTATACTACATCTGTATATGTAATGCTAGGATTCTTTACTTTTGTAGTTGGTCACACGTGCTGACAAATGGGCGAAGGAGCTGGCTCTTAGTAATATGTAAGCTCCTGTTAATTTTTTAAGATCCTTAAGATAAAATATAGACAATAGTACTTTATATAGCGATATATCCTCCTAAACACCCTTCTAAAAGTCTTCCTAATCGATACGTGGTGTTCATAAGGAAATTTTTAGGAGGATATACCCTATGTCTTCATATAATCTAACATTTGGGATTTTGTAACTTTTTATTTAATATCACATATAGGACTTCTTAAGGTCCTTTAGTAAAGGATTTTACACAATTAGTAAAGAGTACAAATTAATCTCATTCTTAGTTGTTTCAGCTCTCACACTTTGTAAGGAACATAAATTAATGTTCGATATGTTATGATTCTAATACGACTTATTTTAGTTGTATGCGATGTCTAATTGTAGTAATTCTTGGAGTTCATAATGATGTTGTTGCCATAAGTGTATCTAAGAATATTGCCTCTTTAACTCCTTATGCACAAAGTTTACATAAATTATTTGATTGTGATATGAACACATGCTTATTAGTTACTACCCCTCTACAATAACTATCAAATTCTTTGCTTGTTTAACAAATAATTGTTTTTCTTAAGAAAGTCCCTAGAAATATGCATCTTATTGCAGCTCTTATTAAATGAAATTTTTTTAGTTGAGAAACACAAGAATAGATCGTCAATGCTATCTACAATAACTCAACACATATTCATGCAGACATTTTCTGTTTGCTAATGCCTCAATATCCTTCAAGCAGCTCATTTCAGCATATCCTGGGCCTTTAATGTTGGTTTCAATACTGGTGAGTGTATTATAACCTTAAACCTTTACATAATTTAATCTAACATATTAATCCCTTCCAATATGTTTCTCAATCTTTTGGTCTTAACAATTATTGAACCTCTCTTCAGTGCCCAGATCCTCATTTTAAGAAAAGGCACCATAAAAGAAGAATCGTGCAGAAGCCTCTCGTGGAGGCGATTGTCGATGGTTTGATGCCTGGAGGACAGGTGTTTTATAATTAGTAGTATGATTATCTTTTTGTATTTTCTTTATCAAGATGGCCGGAGCATGATGTTGCTTTATGCTATTATGTGCCATTTTAATTCGCATGACTCATGTTCCAAACAGGTGTTTATACAGTCTGATGTGCTTGAAGTTGCTGTTGACATGCGAAACTATTTTGATGCTGAGTTAGATAAGCTTGTCCACGTAGACAATGTCGACTCCAGTTTTCTATGTGATAATGAAGGATGGTTAGTGAGTAATCCAATGGGGATTCGAACCGAAAGAGAGATCCATGCAGAATATGAAGGTGCAAAGATTTATAGAAGAATGTACCAAAAACTATCATAGTCTTTTCTTCCCATCCAACATTCGCTAGCTAGAGGTGGCAAAAGGGGTCGGTTTTCCTTCCCATTTCTGTTTTTGCTAGAAGAGATATTTAAACAATTTGACCCATTAGAGATCAAGTATGACCAATGAACTTCCACTGATAAGGATCTTAAGAAGTCAAACTGGTGTATTGGATGCAGTTTGTTTGTAACCGGCAGACTGCAGCCCACATGTAAAGACCCTGCAACGCGAGTCACTTACTATTGAATTCAAGAATTTATATGATCAAGAGTCTCATTAGAATGTATGAACGGGTGTCGTTTGTAATGTTTTGATCTGAGGAACTAATGATGATCTTTTGTATGTTTTTCTTACATCAAATGTGTGGCTAGGTGGAGAATATCCGAATACTAAGGTTTGTTTGAACCATTTATCATCTTTATTATATCATCACAAGAAAAGTTTACGCATAACTATTGAGTCAGTCTACGTTTGTAAAGTAAAAAATTTCCCGTCTTTTCTTGAGGATTTAGTAAGATACGGCAATAAAAAATCTCACACTCGCAGGCGCCTTTCTCTCCTCCATGCACATTGACGAGTTCTTGTGTCTCACCTCTCCATCTATTATCCGCGCGACCAGGCAGACGCCCTCACACCACACGCTCACGTTGGTGGTGCTCTAACAAATTAGTTATATAACCGTTTGACTCAAATCTTGGTGGTATAAATTTATTTATGTTGTTTCTATATTGTACACTATGATTGTATAAAATTTAGCTCCACAAACTATTACTGTTGCTATACTTTCTCATCTTATATGTGAAGTAACAGTAATAATAATAGAATATATTATCATTGTTATTGTTCTATTGTTATTAAAATATTACAGCGTTAAAGCAACGCATAAATGTGAATGGAATAAGGCCAATTTCATGCGTTTCGAATCATCCTTTCTCTTTGCATTACAAGTATAAACCTGCCTCATGCTGTTCTTTCTCTTCACATTTGTTCAACAAACTCTCCTTTTGATCACAGTTTTCGCCGGTTACAACAGCAATGGGCAGCGGATATAAACATAACCGCGACAAAGGACTGTTTTCTCACCTTGTTCATGGTCCTGGATGCTATCCTCCACAAGTAGCATACCCTAATCATTTGTATCCTTACCCGCCCGCTGGATATCTGCCGCATGTTTATCCTCCGCCCGGTGGTTATCCGCCAGCAGCATATCCATATTATCCAGGTAACATATTATTTTTGCAGTTAACAGTTAAACATGCTTGAGTGGAAACAATACAATATTGCCGTATTGGTGACCTCCTTTGAATTAAGTTTACACTTACGCAACCAAAAACAAATATGTACGCCTGCTGTAAGTTATAAAACAGAAAATATTGGTTGGTATAAGAGGGTAAATGTAGTATCATTTCTTGATTTGTGAATATATCTTAGAGGCTAAAGTACATGTAAGATTGTCCTCACACAAAGTCTTGTTTAGGGCATGGAGGTCACGGGCACGGTGTGGGAGCATTTCTAGCCGGAGGTGCGGCCGCAGTGGCTGCTGCGTATGGAGCTCGCCACCATCACGGTTATGGATACTACGGGCATCACCATCATCACCATGGCAAGTTTAAACACTATAAGTTCAAGCGCGCAAAGTTTGGCAAACGCTTTAAGCACAAAATGTGGAAATGATTTGTTTCGCTAATGCAACTCGTATTGCATTCACTTGGTTTTAGTTGTATCTAACGTATGGATTATGTTGTAACTGATCTTTTTTCGGTATGAAACCTCTAGTATGAGGATAAATGTTATTGTTGCAAACTCATATTTGATAAGATCATGTTTGGTAGCGACATAAAAAATGACTTGCTTGCGATCATCTAGACAGTCGACCCTAGGGTTGCTTAGCGAGCAAGGCGAACTAAGCCCGTTTCAAGTTGGGCTCGGGCTTGAAGTTAAACGAGACAACTCATTGTGTTTACACACGAGTCGGTTCGACTAGATTCGTTTACTGACGTACGAATCCAGATTATAGAAAGTTTTTACTTTAGAATTAGAAAAGAAATTCCAAATGCTGTTATGTTAGCAATATTGCATGCTTCCCTTTTTGAAAATTAGAATGTGAATATAATCTTCACATTAAGTATTAATTCGGATTTAGTTGATTGACCTTTTTAACTTTATATTCATTTTTTAACGAAAGTACCTGTAATATAATCTGCAGATAAGTATCTGGATTTTTATCATCAATGAAAATAATTTTTGCTTGATTAAAATCTTGAACATTTTTGAAAAATAATTGAGAGGTCTAGTTTTGCTTTATTTGTGTTAAATTTACTTTATTAAGTTCTTTAATATTTTTTAAAAAATAACTAAAGAGGTCTAGATTTGCCTTTATATATGTTATATTTACTTGATTAAATTCTTTAATATTTTTGAAAAATCATTAAGAGGTCTAGCTTTGCCTTATTTGTGTTGATTTTATTTAATTGAATTCTTTAATACTTTTGAAAAATAATTAAGATGTTTAGTTTTGCCTTAGTTAGAGCATTCTAGCCGGTTCCTTAAATTTATGTAAGTGTATGCCTTATATTATATGGTATGGTTATAAGTTATTGTGAGTGAATGATATGAAAAATTTATTCTTCAATCTGTATTTTTAAGAAACATTGTTTAAAACTTTATGATGTTTTTAATTTATTTTAAGTGGTTGTGTGTGGAGAAGAGAGAAAAAAATAATGATAAAATTATAAAAATATTATTTAATTGAAAAGAAGAGAGAAAAATTAGTAACTTTTAGTATAATTATATCGATAAAGATAATGAATGAGTTGTAAGTGCTCTTATGTCAACAACCTTTATGTTTAGAACATTTTAATTAAATTTATTAATTTACGGATTTAGTTACGCCGAAGTTTTGTGGCATAAAGTTCTAAAAAAATCTTCTTGAACCAATAAATCTAGAGATTTAAAATCTATCTATTATAATAAAAGAAAGTTTTAAGATGCCACTTGACACAATCTAGACCATCTAATTTTAATTTTCCCGCTTCTCTCTCCTATTAAACAATTACCTTAAATACTTATAATATTATTTAATTTCTTTTGAGATTAAAAATTGTTTTTCAATAAATTAAGAAAGAGATGTTTTTATAAATGATTTTTTAAATGATTTTTTTATAAAACAAAAAAAAAACTAAAATTAGGAGTTATAATAAGAAAATTTTTAATATTGATATTTCTTTAAAACGGTTTGTTTTGCAATAACCGACGATGCCGAGTGGAAGGGCTGTCGCTCAACGGATAAAAGTTACTATAGAGATAACATGAATGTTTATTAAAAATGCAATTTCAATCATATTGTTTTATAATTATTACATTTTCATTACTAATTACTTAATATTTTATTTATTCAACCCGTGTAATGCAGGGGATTCTAACCTAGTAAAAAAAATAAAAAAAAAGAACTTGAACCGGTACGTTACGGAGTTACCGGTTACCCAAACTGAACAAAACTACAGGAGTTACTTGGGCCGTTGGGCTTAAATTGTCAATGGATTATCCTCCACCAGTGGGCTTGGACAGTTGGACTATTCGTATAATCACGTAAAATTGATTTTTATATTAAAATATAAATCCTTAATACAGATTTTAATTGAGACTTTTGTTAGAAATATGATTTTAAAGTTATAAAAATAAAATAATCAACAAAACCTAATTTTACACTTAATGTAATTACTAGAGCATTCATGATGTATTTTCTATATAACCATACATAATATCGGTTTTTAAATATAATTATTTTTCCAAACAAATTATTACAATCCATGTTGTTATTAAGGTGTTTGGTTTTAGCCATGGATTAGTATATATGTATTTATAGTTTTCTTATCATACGTATCATTTTTAGTATCAAGTGTTCTTCTAGCTGAACTTGGACATGCCTGTGGTGATATCAACCTTTAGCCGAAGAGGCACTAACCATACATGCCCATCATATATCTGTGTCACTAGATGGAGTCATGTTATACTGTGTGATACAATAAACTATTTCGTTCAGTTAAATAATAAAGTATTGATTTTCATTGTTTAACTATTAAGATTGTTTTATCATATAATGGCAACCATGTTTTGTTATCGTTTATTTATTTTACAAGTTTTAGAAAGAATATGTCACATTATAAGTTCATTTAATAACTATATAAAATAATGTGTGTTCTACAGGACACTAAACTATTGTCCATACGGTACAAACTGAATTCTGAATTTAGATTTGAGATCTCAAGTTTGAATTTATGAATCTCAAATGAAACTGATCTGAATAAAATCATGTAGATATATATTTATATATATATATATATTTATTTATTTATTTTATTTTATTTTCTTGTTTAGATTCAAATTGTAATTATGTTTAGTTTTTTAAGAATTTTATAAATCTATAACTTTCTTGTAGTTTCCTTCCAAATACAACTATTAACTATAAGAGACGGAACAAAATGTCTTTAATCTATTAGTATTCAAGTGTTTAATAAAAGTGTCTTAACTCAAGAGGTTGAATGTTCACTTTTTACCACATTTACCCACTGTTTTGAAAAATGGACTGAACCTTCCGGTCCGAACAGTTGGATTGGAAACCGAACTCCAATCTTATATTTTTTATTATTTTATATATATATTTATTAAAATAATTATAATTTTATTATGTTCTTATATCTGATCCGACCGATCGCTGGTCGATAAAACATTCAGTTCACTGTCTAATCCGGTTCTAAAAACAATGCATTTACCTAAGCTTAGTTGGATTGGTTGAAAAAGCCCTTAGTCTCTTTAAATATTTACAACATGGCAAACTATTTAATTTATCAAATTGTTAT
>BJCM01061605.1:0-54932 GCA_018326385.1 Flaveria bidentis
TACGAGTAACCTAATTAAAACGCATTTAAAACTTTAGTGATTTGATTAAAATAAATAAAAATACTAATAATCTGATTGAAATACAAAAAAATTATAAATAATTTATTTAAATCACTTTAAAACTTAATTATTATTATTATTATTTAAAGTTTTCACAATTTCAAATTTCAACTGGTTTTAAGAAAAGTTATTTTCATGGTGAGCCACGATGTCTTTTTAAAAGCCAAATAGCGGGCGTTAAATCTTGTCGAGAAGCAATCAGCCACGCACGAGAACCCAAAAGTAGCCATCCAATCGTAAGATCATCACCGCAGGATCCATGTTTAACACCCATCCAACGAACCACAAAATACCCACAGAAAAGTACAAAGTAGTCCCTATCCCACTGGATCACCATAACGACCCGACCGCATATCCACGGATCTAAAAGTCTGATGAAGCAACTTCAACACAACGCGTGAACTCATACTCGTTTATCGTTTGAAATTTATTCATGACGTTTTCTTAGGGTTTATACTCAATTACTCAGATCTATTGCAGTTCGAAGTATTGACGATTGATTGATTGATTTTGTGCTAGTGAAATTAGGGTTTTCAAGTTGAATTTCAACTTGAAACATGTCGAGAGTTTACGATAACTGGAATCGGCTGGTGCGAGCAACTCTCCGGAGAGAGCAGCTTCGAGTTGCCGGACAAGGTCACGAGAGGAAACCGAGTGGAATCGCTGGTGCAGTTCCTGATTCGCTTCAGCGGACCACCAATATCAATGCGATCTTGCAAGCGGCTGACGAGATTCAAGCCGAAGATGCGCATGTTGCGAGGATATGTAAGTTGAATTTGTTTGTTTATGGCTGTTATACATTTATATTCTACCCGTATTAACGTTACAAGAACTGTAAGTTGATACTTGATGCGAATTTAGTACATCGTAAGGTCAAGTTAATGTGGATTTTTGCTGCCTGTGTAGTTTTGTTCATTTTGATTGGCAAAGTAATCTAGATGAAGTTTGGAATTCCTTTCACATTTGTAACACAAAATTAGCCCTTAGGCATCTGAAGTGGAATTGTGCCTTGTATTTACTGAGTGAAGATGGACGGATTAGGCAGAGAGTTACACTAGAAGTTATAGGTTTATAGAGGTTCTGTTTAAGATGCTGAATTGGAGTTGGAGACGAGGGTCTTTCTATTGCTAAAGTTTCGTTTAGCCTGAATAATTTAACAAAAAGATTTTCGGTAATAAGAATCCATGGGAGCTACTTAAAATCTCAAATATCTTTAGTTACTACATCCTGGAGATTCAATGGCAGCGTGAAGTTGTTTCTATGCAATTAAGCATTTTCCTTTTTGTTATATGGCGGTGTCTTGAGGAATATCAATCAATCTTAATTCAACATACAAGTCATTGACCATTCTGTGATTTTCAAGGGAATGTTTAGTTTGTCATTGCCTTCTAATGAGGAAAACTTCTAAGAACTAAATATGCTAAATATTGATATATTTTTTTTAACGGATTTAAGAATGTTGTGTAACTATGTACTATTGTACATGGTGTGGGGATATTTTAAGGTTATGTTCATATTTTTAAAATATGCTGACATGGCAGAATATTGTTTTTAGTGTTAAGTTTTTGAGTTTTAAAGTATATTGGTTATGTTGCTTGTATCCTTCCAATCAGTATTCATGATTTTGGCTGAATTATAGTTAGTTAAATCTCATAGTTACATATTGGGTCCTAATTATTGTTCAATTAACTTTTATTTTTCAAATCTTAGTGTGTGAGCAGGCATATTCTATGGCTCAGAATTTGGACCCAACTAGTGAAGGAAGAGGAGTTCTTCAGTTTAAGACTGGTTTAATGTCTGTGATCAAGGTAAGACGGGGACCACAGATTTGAGTTTCTCTTTATTGTATGTGTATGAATATCTGAACTGTAGCAACATTTCTCCATAGGTTTTTTAGGCCAAACTATCTAAGAATCTAATCTAGTTCATTATTAAGAAATTAAAATTTTGGTTTGTTGCAGCAAAAACTAGCCAAAAAGGACGGAGGCCGAATAGACCGTAATCGTGATGCTCAGTACTTATGGGATTTTTATCAGCGTTACAAGCGAAAACACAAAGTTGATGAAATACAGAGAGAGGAACAAAAATTGCTTGAATCTGGAACTTTCAGTACAGACATGGACAGGTACGCTTCCATTCATTGTTCTCGACTTCTTGTGCACATTATTTTCTTATAATTGTTTGTGCATACAGTATATTCTTTGGGCATGAACATGCTACTTCTTGAGCTATGGTAAAATAATAAAATCACATGTTAAAACTACACGTCTAATTAGAAATTTCTATATTGTTTTCAGCCTGGGACTGAGATCTCGAGAAACTAGAAAGGTATTTACCACACTGAGAGCTCTTGTTGAGGTAATGGAGGCCCTTAGCAAAGATGCTGAGCCTGATGGAGTCGGAAGATATATTGTAGAAGAGGTTTCTCACTATTTTCTCTCTCCATATATTAATAATACATTAATACGTGTTACCCTTTTCATTTTTTAAATTTTTAACTATTTATTTCAGTTAAAAAGGTTAAAGAAAACAGATCAAGGATTGTCAGGGGATCTAACGCCTTACAACATTGTTCCTCTTGAAGCGCCATCTTTGATAAATGCTATTGGGTTCTATCCAGAAGTATGTTAGATGCCTATTTTAGCAGTAAATTTGTTTTTTTTTTGGAACGACAAACTTATCCGATTCCTAAATTACTTGATGTTACACCATTGCCTGGGTTTGAACCCTACACCTCCCCTCTAAGAGACAAAGCCTCTACCAAGTGGGCTAGCCCCACGTTGGCAGCAGTAAACTTGTTATAAATATTTTTCATTGCACCGCAAAATATTATTGCGATGCACTTTTAGGCATGCCCTTTTTAAATTAGGGCTTTTTTGTTTATTTTGATTCACAGATTAGGGCTGCAATATCAGCACTTAGATATCATGAACAATATCCCAGGCTTCCAGCTGATTTTGAGGTTCCTGCACAGCGTAACCTAGACATGTTTGATCTCTTGGAATTTGTGTTCGGCTTTCAGGTTTGGATTCTTCCATAGCTGAAAATTGTTAGTTTTTGCAGGCTTGTTGGAATGATCTGTTGACAAATTTGGTTCAAATTCAATTTCTTAATCACTATAAGGATCATTGTTGGTTATGGCAATTTTCTTGTAGTTTTGTGCGACTCTTGTCACTTAGGAATACATATACTAAAATAAGATCATTTGTCACCAAGACCTATCAGAACTATTTATCAAAATTTAAAATCATCATAGATGTTGTCAGTTTAGATTTTTTTCCCTTTATAGCGAAGCATAAGCCTCAAAACATATACTGAAATAAGATAATTTGTCACCAAGACCTACCAGAAGTATTCGTTAAAATCATGATAGTTGTTAATATGTGCAGATATTTAGTGGAAATGTTTAATTTTTTTTTATTTATGGTGACATTATATGTGCAGAAGGACAACATCAGGAATCAACGTGAAAATGTTGTTCTTGCTTTAGCAAATGCACAATCACAACTTGGTATACCTGTCGAATCTGATCCAGTGAGTAATGCAATTTGCGTATCTAAACATTCCATCCGTTTCTTTAACTGTTTTATTCAACTTCCAAGTTTGTGAGCATCATTGATAGGAAAATGTTGTTGATATGTAATTTTTAATAATTTTTAGAAAATAGACGAGAGAACAATTACGGAAGTTTTCCTGAAGGTTCTGGATAATTACATCAAATGGTGCAAATATTTACATATACGTCCGGTTTGGAATAGGTGATGTATTTGCACTGGTATCTGCCTACTATATATATCATTCTTATGGTTTGCTAATTCTATGAGAAATTGCTTTTAGCAGTTTACAAGCCATTAATAAAGACAGAAAGCTTTTCTTGGTTTCACTCTACTTCTTAATCTGGGGTGAAGCTGCAAATGTGCGCTTTCTTCCAGAATGTATTTGCTATATATTCCACCATGTAAGCCTCTTGTCTCTATTAGTTGATCAATTTTCTTTTGGCATTTCTTACGTCATGCTTGATTTGGATTCTTTCTTCTTATAATGGATACTGATTAGTTTTGGGATTACTTAGATGGCAAAGGAATTAGATGCTACTTTAGATAGTGGAGAAGCTAGCCCTGCTAACAGTTGTGTTGGTGAATCCAACACAGTGTCTTTTTTGGTGCAAGTCATTCAACCAATTTATAACGCATTGTCTCAGGTCGGTGAATTCCTACTCATTTTTTTGTAACAAGTTAGTTTTTAAGTTGTGGTGATCACATATTTAAACACTTGATATCCTAAAATAATGATTCCTGGTGTACGGTTACTTGCAACAATTAATTTTTGTTGCTGCAATGTTTGCCATTATATTTTATAACAAACCTTTAGTAAAATTTTATCCTTTCAACAGGAAGCTGCAAGAAACAATAATGGGAAAGCTGCTCACTCAGCATGGCGGAACTATGATGATTTTAATGAATATTTCTGGTGGGTCTTGGTGATAAATATCTTATTTCAGTATATGATTTGGTGCTTATACTTTGCTATAATTTCAGGTCACCTGCCTGCTTTGAGTTGAGCTGGCCTATGAGAAAAGAATCACCATTTCTTCGAGAGCCCAACAATAAAAAAAGGGTTGGTCATTGCATGTATATATTTATAACGTTATCTATTTTATGTGTGGCCAACTTTTAATTTTATTTTTCAATCATCAGACTGGAAAAAGCACTTTTGTAGAGCATCGAACATTTCTTCACTTGTATCGTAGTTTTCATCGTATGTGGATCTTTTTAATAGTCATGTTCCAGGTACACTTAACTTTCACAAATTCTCATTCATATGTTTTTTTTGTTAATAATCTTTTTTATTATGTTTCAGGGATTGACAATTATAGCCTTCAATGATGGAAAATTAAATCTGGATACTTTTAAAACTTTGCTTAGCATCGGTCCAACTTATGCTATCTTGAAGTTTTTAGAATGTGAGTAGTTATTTATGTTCCAGCTCTATAATTTTTAATTATTTTTATCCATCTTATGTGTGATATTTTTATTTTATTTTATGTAGGTTGCTTGGATGTACTGTTAATGTTTGGTGCGTACAGCACAGCAAGAGGCATGGCAATATCAAGGCTGGTTATTAGGTTCTTTTGGGGTGGATTGAGCTCAGTGTTTATAACATATGTATATGTGTAAGTCTATAATCATCTTCTTTTATAGCATTTTATGCCCTTCTGTAACTGATCTTTGTCTTTGTGACAATGAATTTTCCAGAAGAGTCATGGAGGAAAGAAATAACAATTCTTCAAATTCATTGTATTTTAGAATATATTTACTTGTTGTGGGTATCTATGCTGCAATCCGTGTAGTCTTTGCAATACTGCTTAAATTTCCAGCCTGCCATTCTCTATCTGAAATGTCTGATCAACCATTTTTCCAATTTTTTAAGTGGATCTATGAGGTAGTTCTTATCTTCATGCTTTGAAATTTTTAGTTTCCGCTAACATGAAAAGTATGTTTGAATTCTTTGTTTTATGAAATATTATTGGTCGTCCAGGAGCGGTATTTTGTTGGGCGTGGTCTTTATGAGAAGCCTATGGATTACATTAGGTTTGATTGCATAACTTTCACTTTTTCATATCCTTAGAGTGTTCAATGTGAAAGTGTTTACTGTTTTTTCATCCTAATATTTATGGTTCATGTTTGCAGATATGTACTCTACTGGCTTGTGATCTTTGCTTGCAAGTTTACTTTTGCATATTTTCTTCAGGCAAGTCGTGATGCATAAAGTTTTGGCAGTTATGAGATTGTATCATATATTGTTATGCTAAATGCCCTTAACTATGATGCATAACCTGACATTCTCAGATAAAACCATTAGTTGACCCCACCATCATTATTAGGGACCTTCCATCTCTGCCATATTCCTGGCATGATTTAGTTTCAAAGAGTAAGTGTTAAATCATCTCTTTGATTCAATTTTTATTGATTTATTCGTAGATCTCTCATTCAAAAATAATCTTCTCTTATTTACTCTGTAATCTTCATTTGGCTTTTGCAGATAATAATAATGTTCTAACTTTGGTTAGCATATGGGCTCCGATAGTGGCTGTGAGTATTTGTCTTTCCAATCTTGCGAGTAATTTGTAAAACAATTTATTTTGGTTGTTTTTATTAAGAAAGCCCTTTTGTTATGTGTATGCTGTGGACAACATAAGGATTTTGGTTTTTAACTGAACTCGAGTACTATCATTTTATATGGTAACACCATGGTTTTCAGTTCTTTTAATTTTTATTCAATTTTTATTTTTGATTTTTCAGATATATATTATGGATATTCATATCTGGTACACTCTCCTATCAGCAATTATCGGTGGTGTAATGGGTGCACGTGCTCGGTTAGGCGAGGTGTGAAGAATTTCTTTATCATTTTTTGCTAGTATTATTGTATTGTTCACTCTCAAAAGGGTAATTTGTTTTGTGGATAACTAACTTCTTCAAATTTGCTGATGATAATTATGACACATGTATTTTTATACAGATTCGGTCAGTTGAGATGGTACATAAAAGGTTCGAGAGCTTTCCAGAAGCCTTTGTCAAGCAACTTGTGTCTTCACAAGCAAAGAAGTTGGAATCCACTTGCTATAAGTTTTTTATTTTTCTGTTTTGTTAGTAACAGATTATAATGTAATTAGTCTATAATTTCTGATTTTATGTCTTGCATTGTGTTTCCTCCAGGTTGCCAATGAGTGGACAATCTATTCAGGTGAAAAGCTTAAGTTGAGTTGGTGGTTTACGTCATGTCCTAACTATTTATCTGTTTATGTTATATGTTTACATATTAATTTTAAACTTGCAGCATCCTGAAGAAATTAATGCCAAGATGTATGCAGCCCAGTTTTCCCCATTTTGGAATGAAATAATCAAAAGTCTGCGTGAAGAAGACTACATCAGTAATAGGCAAGTGACCCATAATTAAAAATCTTGCATACTTGTGTACAAGCTTTGAAATATGCAATAGTTACCTTTTTCAGGGAAATGGACTTGCTTTCTATGCCAAGCAATACTGGAAGTCTTAGAGAAGTTCAGTGGCCTTTGTTTCTGTTAAGCGGCAAGGTAACTCTTAAATTTTAATAAGTTACATCCAATAAAAGAATCATTTATCTGTCACATGTTGATTCTGTTTTGACTGTTGACTATTTGATCAGATATATTTGGCCATTGACTTAGCTCTAGACTGCAAGGATACTCAAAATGATCTCTGGAGTAGAATTCTCAAAGATGAATATATGGCATATGCTGTCCAGGAATGCTATTATAGCATTGAGAAAATTCTACTGTCATTAGTTGATGGTGAAGGAAAACTCTGGTTTGTTTTTGTACAATTCTATTTTTCTCAATCTTTGTTTGGAAAATTATTATGGGTTAAATATTGTTTCTTCCTTCACCATTTTCATTTAAACAACTTACTTTCTTACAGGGTTGAGAGGATTTTTCGTGAGATCAACGAGAGTATAAAGGAGAATTCACTTGTCATGACTTTAGATCTTAAGAAGCTTCCTTTGGTGCTTTCAAGATTTACTGCATTGACTGGTCTTCTGGTAATTTTTTGCTAATTATAGATGCCAGAACTCACATGTTGGTTAATTTAACATTAATTAGAAACAGTCCTGCTGAAAAACATAGGAAACTTAATAACAGATGCTTGGATTTTAATCAACTAAATCCCATTTCTTATAATATTTAGCAACAATCTGGAAATTAGCTAATCAACACCTGAATGTTATACTTCAAATTGTTTTATTAGATCATGGATGAAACGCCTGAACTTGCAAAAGGAGCTGCTAATGCTGTAGATGAGCTGTATGAGGTAGTAACTCATAGTCTTCTGTCATCTGATTTAAGGTATGCTGTCAAACGCCTGCGTTCAATTTACCTATCTTATTTTGTTAATTGTTAAATCAAACACTGTTTACTTTCATAAGAGATTAACTAAAGTTTCTAATTTTTCAGTGAGCAAATTGGTACTTGGAACATCGTGGCAAGAAATGAAGGACGCCTGTTTTCAAGAATTGGATGGCCAAGAGATCCTGAATTTGTAAACTCCTTAAACTTTTTTAATATAAAAAGTAACTTCATTTTCACTTTTACAGCATATATAGTAAATTAATTTTCTTGCATCAGAAGGAGCAGGTGAAGCGATTGCATCTACTTTTAAAAGTAAAGGATTCTGCTTCTAATATCCCTAAGAATCTTGAAGCAAGAAGAAGATTAGAGTTCTTCACAAACTCTCTCTTCATGCATATGCCTGCTGCAAAACCAGTTAGTGAAATGATGCCATTCTGGTACGTGTCTCCACATATTGAAGAAGCTAACTATTTTGGTAATTGGTATGTATTTTTTTGATATCTTCTGTTAATAGTTCTGATTCTTCTGTGCTTTGTTTGAGAATAGCGTTTTCACACCATACTACAGTGAGACTGTACTATATAGTTCCCATGACTTACGCCAAGAAAATGAGGATGGGATTTCTACAATCTTTTATCTTCAGAAGATCTTTCCAGGTAATTGCGTAAGAATTCTGAATTAAATATACATGCACACAAACATCCATTTATAAGTAATATTTTTAACATTTCAGACGAATGGGATAATTTTCTGGAACGAATTGGACGTGGTAATACTGGAGATGTGGAACTACAAGATAGCTCTACTGATGCACTAGAACTTCGGTTTTGGGTATCTTATCGAGGACAGACCCTAGCTAGAACTGGTCAGATTTTCTGATACTTTTTAAAGTTTTAACTAATGGTTGATTATATGTTATTTAATACGGTCATTAACATTTCTGACAAACTTGTACCATTTTTTGCTTATAGTTCGTGGCATGATGTATTACAGAAGGGCTTTAATGCTTCAAAGTTATTTAGAAAACAGATCACTAGGAGGTACACTACTACTCTTGGGTTCTATGTCTGATAGATAGGATCTTGAGCAAGACTTTTTTTATGGATATATATATTTTTAATTAACAGAAAGAAACCCTCAAGCATCACTTTCACCTCAAGGATTTGAATTATCGCGTGAAGCTAGAGCTCAAGCAGATATAAAATTCACGTATGTTGTTTCATGCCAAATCTATGGACAGCAAAAGCAAAGGAAAGAGAAAGAGGCAGCAGATATTGCTCTGTTGTTGCAAAGGTAATGGTATTTTGTTATTACTCAAGTTTTATTCATTTGTTATTTGTTTTCTGTTATTTATTTTGGACCTCTTGATTTATCTGTTTTAACTACAGGAACGAGGCACTTCGAGTTGCTTTCATACATGTGGAAGAAAGTGCGGGGAGTGATGGGAAGATAGTAAAATCTTTTTATTCAAAGCTTGTGAAAGCTGATATTCAAGGAAAAGATCAGGTATGCAGCATTTTGAAGTGATTAATTTATCCTTTCTACACATCATTCATTTTCAAGGCCTACCTTTTAGGGATGACCTGATAATTGGGATGTTTTATCTTGGTTTCTTTCATTCTACCATGATGTAGTATACTACTAATAAAGTTGTCCGAAAAATTAGAACACTACTATCCTAACTCTTATATTAATGCATTTATTGTAACTTCTAAGCATGTAAAACATCATCTGCTAATAAAACCATATTAATGGGTAACAAAGCTGGAAATTTTATATAAATACTTTGTATTAGTTAACAAGTTTATTTCATATATTAGCTTGATTTGATCCAACATAATATACATTTTAGGAAATATATTCCATTAAACTCCCTGGGGATCCAAAACTTGGTGAGGGCAAACCGGAGAACCAAAATCATGCTATAGTTTTCACTCGTGGAGAAGCAGTCCAAACCATAGATATGAATCAGGTACTCTATTTATTTTCTATTTCAGTAGACTTTTCATTATTGTCAATTTGGTTGCTTTCTCTAAAATATTTTTATTTGAAGGATAATTATCTTGAAGAAGCAATGAAAATGAGAAACCTACTTGAAGAATTTCGAGGGAATCATGGCTTACGCCCTCCAACTATTCTCGGTGTTAGGGAGCATGTATTTACTGGAAGGTATGCTTTTCTTTTAATTATTTCATTCATACAACTATCTTGTTGAGTACCAATACTAATGAAAATATGTTTGCTTAATCTCATTTGTATTTTTATTTGTATTTTTTTATGGCTGCTACAGTGTTTCTTCCTTGGCGTGGTTTATGTCTAACCAAGAGACAAGTTTTGTTACGTTGGGACAACGTGTCTTGGCTTATCCTCTCAAGTGAGTTTCCTACAACTTGCATGTTCATTTTCATATCATACTATACTTTAGACTTCAAATTAGTTTTATATGTAGCAGTTGATATATCCCATCATTTTGTCTTGGTTGCAAATATGTATCATGGTTAAGAAATGGATACGCTCTATATATAACTTTCTTTCCTTTAGATATCATTCATTTAAATAAACTTGATGAATATGAAATTTTAATATTTTAATTTATTGGTTTGTTTTGCAGAGTACGGATGCATTATGGACATCCTGATGTCTTTGACAGAATATTTCATATTTCTAGAGGTGGAATAAGCAAGGCATCACGGGTTATTAATATCAGCGAAGATATATATGCTGGGTTCAATTCCACTTTGAGGCAGGGTAACATCACACACCATGAATACATTCAGGTAGGTTAAAATCCTTTTGAATATTTTTACTAATGAACTTTATTTAGTAAATGCTTAAATATATCTGTATTTTTAGGTGGGGAAAGGAAGAGATGTGGGTTTAAACCAAATTGCGCTGTTTGAAGGTAAGGTTGCTGGTGGAAATGGAGAGCAAGTTTTAAGCAGAGATGTGTATAGGCTTGGTCAACTCTTTGACTTTTTTAGAATGCTCTCTTTCTACTTCACTACAGTTGGTTATTATGTATGCACAATGGTACGGAATTTCTTCAAATATTTTTCTAATAAATTATTATCTTTTTCAGCCATCTTTCTTCTGTAATTCAAGTTTCGTTTTTGGTTGCAGATGACAGTTCTAACTGTCTATGTTTTCTTGTATGGGAGGGCATACCTGGTAAATTTCTTACTTATTTAATTCACCAATTTAAGTTCAATTAAACATCCAAGTATTAATCTGAAAATAACCAGCATAAGCTTGCAACGAATTAAGTTGATCTAAATCGAGTGTTATGTTCTTTTGTTTCATTCAGCATTAATTAATTCTAGTTATAAGTAATAAATTCAAAAATTATCTAAGTACATGATATTACTTTTGTGTTTAATCCATTATAATGTCTACAAATTTCAGGCGTTCTCGGGACTTGATGAAGGAATTAGTAATAAATCAATGTTGCTTGGTAATACTGCGTTTAATGCAGTCTTAAATGCTCAATTTTTAGTCCAGATTGGAGTATTTACTGCTGTTCCCATGATTATGGGTTTTATACTCGAACTTGGATTGCTTAAGGTTTGTTAACAAATATTATAATAACATTGATGCTAGTCAAATTACAATAGTTTCAAGATTTTTTTGAGTTTGCAACGGCAGGGATTTGATCTTCATGATGTTCTTTCTGCAGGCCATTTTCAGCTTTATTACAATGCAGCTTCAGCTATGTTCTGTATTCTTCACATTTTCTTTAGGAACTAGAACTCATTATTTTGGACGTACAATCTTACATGGTGGTGCTAAGGTATGTAAAACTACTTTATTTTATTCACATGTGAATTAAATCATTAAAACTTTTGTGCTTACAAGTTACATGTTGTGTTATTATTCCATAGTATCGAGCAACTGGGAGAGGATTTGTTGTGCAACATATAAAATTTGCTGATAACTACAGGCTCTACTCAAGAAGTCATTTTGTCAAGGCGTAAGTATTTTCCGTTGTTTTTTCTTATTAAAAAAGTTAGTAACATCTTTACTTGAAAATATTTGACAGGCTGGAAGTTGCATTGCTTCTTATTGTTTATATTGCTTACGGGTACACTCAAGGAGGCGCTGTTTCGTACATTTTGTTGACACTTAGCAGTTGGTTTCTTGTGATTTCGTGGTTGTTTGCTCCTTATATATTCAACCCATCTGGTTTTGAATGGCAAAAGTATGTTTTTATTCTTCTTTTATTTTTTTTGTTTTTAGTAAGATTCTGTGGCTGTAAAATGGACGCATACCTTACATTATATGATTATGGTAACCATGTGCGCAGGACTGTGGAAGATTTTGATGATTGGATAAATTGGCTTTTGTATAAAGGTGGAGTTGGGGTCAAAGGTGACAATAGCTGGGAATCATGGTGGGATGAAGAACAGGTATTACATTATTATACATTTATACTCATGCTCTTGAATGCATTTTGCAATTTATTATTCAAGTCTAGGTGGCTGTCTTCGACATCTGCATATATATGGGCCAATTTGGGTTCAACATGAGACTATTTCTGCGTTCCTTGAAGTGTAGGAAGCATTAAATTGTAACACTTAGCTAAAACAGAAGCCAGTTGAAAGTCACCCAAAGAGTTTTCAAGTGCCAAAAATTTTGGATTATAAAAAGTTAAGTTATTATGTTGACAAAATAAATAATTGTGTTTTAATCGTTACTTTAACTGTTTACAAAATTAAATAAACAGACATATAAGTGTTGACTAGCAGCATAACCCGATCCAACCTGTAAAAAATTGCCCGTTTGACATGTTATCAAACCTGCCATGTTGCCACCTTTAGTTTTTAGAAATACAATTGTATCTTATTCAACTATTCATGATCACTAGATTCTTGGATCATGAAAAGACAACCACAATCTTTATAGCCTAATTAATTTATAAAGGGTGCAAAACCATGTGACACTCAGTGGTAAAGTGATGAAGGGTGAGAGGAAAATTGGATTCACTCAGTGGTAAAGTGATGAAGGGTGTCAACCACAAGGATTGAACACCAGACCTATTCTTTGTAAAGGATGCAAAGCACTCCAAACCAACTGAGATTCATGACCACGGACTAATTCTAAAAACAATGTCTATTTCTGTAATCTGAAATCTTTTGGGTCATGAATAGTGATATGATTTTCTGGTTTAACTTTTATCTCCCTAATTTGATTCCCAGGCGCATATCCAAACAGTCAGAGGCCGGATACTTGAAACTATCTTGAGTTTGAGGTTTTTTTTGTTCCAGTATGGAATAGTTTACAAACTCGAGCTCACAGGAAGTAGTACATCTATTTCGGTACAGTTTTACACCATTTTTATTTCAAATTTATTTCTCATCATCTACTATAAAGTAAGGGGTAGGTGGACATTTGCGATTAATTCATGGATTAAAAAGTTATATTTTTCTTAAATCTTTGATTAGCTTTATGGCCTCTCCTGGGTGGTGTTGGTTGGATTTGTCCTGATATTCAAGGTCGGTATTGTATTATCTTTGTTTTATGTTCATCATACTTTTTATGACACATGATTTATATTAAACATGCATTGTAAATGGATTTGCAGATTTTCACTTTTAACTCAAAGAAATCCAACTTCCAGTTACTTTTGAGATTCTTTCAAGGAGTTATAGCTCTGAGCCTTATTATTGCCCTTATCCTCTTTGTCCTATTCACACAACTTTCTGTTGCCGACTTATTTGCCAGCTTCCTTGCTTTTGTTGCTACTGGTTGGGCCATACTAAGTGTAAGTTTATTAGACTATCATCTGTAATGCTTACTTCATCATTATTATCAATATCATAAAATATTGGCAATGTGCAGATATAGTAAAAAATTAGGCATACAATGGCCATAGTTTATCATCCAATTTATCAATTTACAAAGAAAAAGTTACTATTATTATCAAAATATTCACTTCTTCCTAACTTCTAGTTTGGCCCTAGGATTATTACAATGATCACTTACTTTTGTCCTACACAGAATTACACCATCTCTTACAATATTTGATCTAATCCCGCCACCACATATGGAAATAAAAATTTCTTTTTGTTTTCACTTTGATAGGTCAAATCTATATTTAACTTTATATTTTAGAACATGTATCTTTTGTCCACTAGTCTTAAACTACACTTTTGGCAGCTTTTGACTGTTTTTCGTTAATTTTCTTGATTTAATCTGTCTAACCAACTTGAGTTAAAAGCATGAACAAACTATTTTATTAAATATTTTTGTTGTGACAATGAACAGTTGGCAATCCCATGGAAAGGAATTGTGAGAAGTTTAGGACTATGGGAGTCTGTGAGAGAATTTGCAAGAATGTATGATGCAGGTATGGGTATGATAATTTTTGCACCAATTGCAATGTTATCTTGGTTCCCATTTGTTTCCACTTTCCAGTCTCGTCTTCTGTTTAATCAAGCATTTAGCCGTGGGCTTGAGATCTCTCTTATCCTCGCTGGCAACAAAGCTAATGTTCAGGCGTAATTTTACCCGTACATGAATCATCATATTCAACCATCTAGAGTCTATGTTTAGCTTTCTTGTAATCCTGTATCATTTTGGCATTTTGTTGTAAATTAAAATAACACAGTTTGAATAGATTTTTGTGAATAGGCAAATTTTAAGATTTTGTTTGCGTGTTAAACTCAAGTTTTTTACTTTGGTAGGCATTAATTAGCATTCGTTGGAGTAATAGTTTTAGACGTAAATCAATTCCACTTATATGCATTTTGCCCCAAGCAGTTTTGCAGTACTTGTAAAATTCCTATTTTAACTTTTTTAACCGTTTTGAAAACAGAAAATTACCACTACAAAATTGATTTTTTAAGAAATACAAAGGTATCTGGCTAATCCCGACTTAGAATAGTAGCAAATGTCTAGTTCCCTAGTGGTATTGGTGATTGCATACAAATATGATCCGAGTTAAATCGTATGGATGCTAGCATTCAGGAGTAAAATAGTACCATTAGTGTTATTGGTGATCGCTTCTTACAAATATGGTCCGAGTTAAATCTTATGAATGCTGGCATTTAGCAGTAAAATAATGGTCCTTAAACACAAGACATTCGCATCTGTAAGCCTTATGTTGAATTAGTTTCTAAATATTCTTTGGACAAACCTCCGTAATGCATGTCATTATGGGTGTTTTGTTACTTATATTTGATAACTATAACTACATTATTTTCATAAGATATTAATGGTTGTACAATAAGCATTAAAGATTGTATATGTTTTTGTTTTTCTTTTCTCTCTTAAAACTTTTATTATTTTGGTAAACCTAATATTTTTACATCTTTTACATTTTAGTCCTTATAACATTTCATTTTCTACTTTAATCCTTTATACTTTTTATTTTTTACAAAATATTCATTTTACATTTCAGTTTACAATTTTAAATTAATATGTTGTAACGTGTGTGTGCAATTCAACGTTGTTAGGATTGTTTTTTATGTTTAACGACAGCGCTGCAATATGCGAGTCCTAGATCGATGTTGTTATTGTTTATAATGTTTAGGTTTCATATGTGTAGTTCAATATTTTTATATCAATTCTTTGCTAGTTTTATTTTTTGTTTTTATTTTCTTTTTTAAATACGACATTTTTTGGTGTTTGTGGTTACTAACGTTGGTGTGACATTGATGCTACTTAAAACGTTTCTGGGATTGAAAAATTACAGATTTAGTTTTAAAGTTCGAAAAAATATAACACGTTTTGTCCTTGGGTCGGCCGTTAGCTATTGACGTTAATTAACTGTAAATTGATTATTTAACTCTCTTTTTTCTTCTTCTCCAACCCTCACCCCACACTTCTTTCTTATTTTCTTTCAAGCCACCACACAACTCCATCTCAACCACCACCACATTTGCACCACCACCATATCTCACCTCCACCACAACACACCCCATCTCCACCACCACCAATCCACAGCCACCACCATACACGCTCATCACCACCAACAATCCACAACCACTCATCATCACCACCACCATACGCACCCATCTCCACCATCACCGACAATCCACCAATCTAACACCACCACACATTGTTATTCCGGTGACAAGAGACTATGGGCGGTGCAGGTTGAGGTAATTTCTTTTTGTAGGGTTGTGGTGTTGCAGGTTTGCCGGAAAATTGGTGGGACTATGGTGACGGCACGGTGGGGTTGTGGTGGTGGCAAGGGGTAAAATCATCATTTATTAAATTTTAATGTATAAAACTAACCGCCTTTTAACCCAGGGACAAAATCAAAAGTTGAAATCTAAGCACATCTTAGGGACGATTGATGTAATATACTCTATTTAAATATTTAAACATCTTTGTATGCTTTTTTATGATACTTGTCCTTGGGCATCCATTTCCACAGAAACCTTTTTGCAGTCATTTTATTTTTAAAACTCCCAGTCTTCTGTTTGGAAAGATGCACAAAATCAAAGCACTGTTTGTTTGTTATCAAATGTTGGCAAAGATGATGAAACTACAATTGCTCAACCAAAAACCGTGAAAAACATAAACTGCAGCAGTATAAGACTAAAGATAATTTGAACATATCCTGATATCATTCAACATCTTTCTAAATACCCTCCAAGAAATTCAAAGTTTTAGTTGGTTCAAAAGCATGTAAACATTCATTAAACTTGTTGTATCCGAGGATGGCAGAGAGCACCACTTGATCACACGGATTGTTGTATCAGAGGCCCAGGCCGATCTGATCCATCATAGCCTTCTCCTGCAGGGATCGAATTGACATTATAATTTACTGGATGATCGTATTTACAAGCTGGCCCATATTTGCATATTCCATACCGACTGTAGTATGTGCAGATGTTCTGATCCTGCAAATTTTTCAACAAAAGCAAAAGTAGTAGGAAATCACAAACATCGTAAAAAATGTCAACAGTTTCATTTGTTTCTTTTCTTCCTGTGTACATTATTCATTGTTAGATGGTCTTCTTGAACCTCATATAGTCATATTAAGTGAATTGATGCATCTAACCTGTAGTTTTGTTTACATTTACGTGGGACACAACCACAAAATGACAAGGTAAGAGTGGGCTAGTTGGGTACTGGGTCAAACCAAAACAGGTTCATGTTGAAACGGGTTATTTCTTGGTATGGGTCAGGCAGGATTGACTCACAACATTTTATCCATTTTACAGAGAAATCTATATCTTTTACTAAAAGAAGATTTAGGAGGCTTAATCCATTGAAGTTAAAAAATACTTTGGGTCACCTTCACCCTATATGATCCATTCCCTTTTTAGTTAAATTTTTTATTTCCTCTGGCCTAAACCCTAAGCAAGATCAAATCAACCATATATAAGCAAAGGTTGAAAATTGTAACTGTCAACTAGGACTTTAAAATCTTTAACTTTATTTGGAATGATAATGTGGCCTAAATTTTCACGGTACAGGTAAAAGCGATATGATGATGAACTTACAGGTCTTAAAGGCAACCCTTTATCACTGAGGACGGATGGGGTAGTTCTGGCGATACGATTCTTAGGATGATGAAATTTGCATGAGGCCCGATATTTGCAGTCTCCAGTTTTCATGAAGTAACTGCAATCAGGTTGACCGGGCCTCTCGGGATACTCTGAAACCATCATCGGCTGTTGAGGATGTGTGTACATGTTTGTATCACTTGGTTGATTGTTCAGGAAAAAAGCTGGTGGTATAGGTAGGCCTCGCTCTGAACTCGGGTATACATGAGCAGGAACTGGAGCAGGAGCCTAAACAAGTCAAAACCATAAAATAAAAATGTGTTTATAGATTTCAAGAATGCAATTGACCATAATAAAGCTGCTGTCGATCTAGCTATTTACCTGATAACCGTTCCAATCTGGGTTCGGTGGGGGTATGTTTTGGGTTGGTGGGTACATAACTGGTACAAAGGCGGCGGTTGGGTCAGGTGTTCTTGGGCCAGACCATGTGGGCATATTGGGAATATTTGGTTGGGGTGGAGGTTGTAAAGGACGAGGCCCATCATTCCCATATGTGGTGGGAGCATCACCAACTGCACTAGGATCAGGATGATCAAACCTACAGTTTGGCCCGTATTTGCAGGAACCGTTACGCATATAGTAAGGACACTCTTTCTCACCCTGTAAGAAAATCTAATCAGAGAACAAACATTTAGATCTTAAATATTAACTACAATCAAAAACTGTTAAATACCAGGCGGATTGGCAAGCCCAAAAAGTTGTACTCCACCACTGGTGTTATAACAGTCTTTCCTCTTCCATGACTGAACTTGCAAGATTTTCCATACTTGCAACCCGCAGGTGATAAATAATACTGCAACAAACTCAAGTCATTTGTAATAAGGTGCAAATGCATAATAACACCAACTTTATTGCCTCAAGATCATTAAAATTAACTCTACAATTAAGATACCTAATATCATAAATTTATCCTAATAAAAATCAAGGTGAATATTCCATCCGTGTACACCATAGCATTAGTTTTATAACTTAAGCACAAAAGCAAAACAAGTATTAAGCATTTAAGCCCCATATAAGAAGATAAAAACTGCAGCTATGACAAATTAAGACTGTATAATAATCAATAACAGAGATGAATCAATTGAGATTGTGTATAAACAATAATAGTGAATAACCTTGCACTCAATCTGCCCATGCATCTCCATGTTTTCTTCCTTCTGCTTATGTGTCTCCTTAGTGGGCTGCTAAACAAACAAGTGATTCTCAAAACGTTAACAAAACTTGAGATTCAATGTAAAAGTTTCCTGAAATTCTAACTCCTATATAAAACTGTAACCTAATTAGCATTATACATTAAGCCACCTATAGCTGGAAATAAACCTGATGTTTCCTTCTGAGAGGATGATTGAACTTGCAATTTGATCCATACTTACACATCCCTGTGCGCATGTAATACGAACAATCTTCAGCATCTGGTCTCAATGGATAATGATAACTTTTCGATCTACCATCGTCTGCATCAACATGTTTGCTCTCACTCTCCAGATCTTCCACATGTTCATAACCCCTATCATTCCCATCCTCACTCTTCCACTGTTCATCATTATTCTCATAACCCCCAATTTCACCAGCATCATCCCCATCCCCATCCACAACCTCAATCTCATGCTTCTCGTTCAAATCCTCATCATGCTCAGAGACATTCTCATAATCACCTTCTCCCTCGTGACCCTCACATCCTATTTCAACTTCCCCCTCTTTCAAAACCCTACATTCCTCTCGATCCACCTGTTGAACATCCAACACACCGCCCCGTTCAACAACCTCATCCACCAACTCCCTCACATCCCCAGAGCTCTTCTCTTCAGCTCCATTCGAGTCCTCAGCTTCATCAACAGCCTCCTTCACCACCAGGTGCCGAAGCTCACCATCAATCACTTGATCCTCATCGTGTTTGTCAAAATCCCCATGGAGATCTCGATCGAAACCCTCGTGTTTGCGGGATGATAGGACTAGGGTTTCGAAGTCTTGTGCGAGAAGATTCACTAGCGTATGATCATCATCGTCGGTGGGTGATTGATGAGATTGCAGAGGTGAATGAAGGTGTTGGTGTTGGTGTTGATTATCATGTTGTTGTAGTTGAGATATTGATTCGAGTGACTCCATTATTGTGGCTCTACATCTCCATGTTCAAAAGATGAAATTGAGAGTATGAATGAAACGGAAAAAAAGGGTTTTTGAGTTGTTATGTTTCCAGAGAAAGAAAGAATGAATGAAGACGAGTGTGTGTGTGTGAGTGTGTGTGTGTGAGTGTGTGTGTGAGTGTGTGTGTGAGTGTGTGTGTGAGAGAGAGATAGAGTTTATATAAGTGTATAAAAATTTATAAATATTAAATTAAATATAATGTGTTGGTGTGAAACGTGTGATTGCACGGATGATTTACGTCAAAAGCTAATCGACAATTTGTTTGTTTGTATGTATTTAGACGTCTTCATAACGATTAGTAATTTTGATAAGCAGAAAATTACAGTTTTTTTGTTGTTATGTAAGGGTAGTCGGGGCGTCAAGCGGATTTAGCTTCGGGTTAGGGCGACTTAGAACGCTACCTCGGGTGAAGTGACTTCGAGCTTTCGGTTGAAAATTAGGGTTATGAGCATGTCGAAGAAGCTAAGAGATGGAAAGTTTAATAATGTATTTTAAAATTTTATTTTAAAGAAAATGTTAGGTTAGTTTAGGGAGAGAAGGATGGTTTTGCAACTAGTTATCATGGTTTTGTTTTTGAATGAGATAATATGTTTGATTCAGTGGTTGGTGTTTATAGTATTTTTAGATAAAAATTATAATGTTCTTCCGTCTTAAATATATATATTAATTGTTAGATTTTTGGCTTTAAGTATGAAGTTTTCTCGGTAATTGTCATTAACCTATTTGTTAAATACAGAACAATATACAAAATTGTCGGGATTGATTTCTAGTGGAAAGAATCCTAGAATCTACCAAATTTAGAATATGTCGGTATAAGTTTTGGGTCCTCTCTCTCATTATCCTCCTTGTATTTTGGTTAATATTCATGCTCCAATCACCCTCCACCTCTCTATCGCTTCTGGTAGGAAGCGATTGTTTTTATGAGAATTTAAGAAGTTACTAATGCTTGCGATTTTGTTCTTGATGCAAAAATTAAGGGAACATAGTAGTGTGAGACAGAGTAGAGAGTTTAGAAAATTATAAAGAGAGAAATAGTTGCTTAATAAATGAGGTTAAAAGGACAATAATGTCCTCATATGTGATTCATGTGACTTACTTAACACCAGTTAGAGATTGTTTACTATTTTATGATTGTGCTAATCACCACAAAAAAAACCTAATAAGAATTCATTTAGCCAACTCCATCACATGTTAGTTTTGTGACATCTTAGAGATAATTACGACCCTTGCCACTCTAGTTACACCTTCTGTGGCGACATGTAAATGTTTCGATCTTTCCTATAAGTTTTAGAAAAAATCTTTGATAAGGCAATGTGTTATCATCTCATGCCCATGGCATGAGAGGTGCCACATAGACTGATCACGGGCTCAAACACCACCGCTTTAGGTCGTGGCGAGGGGCACGTGGGCTTGGCTTTGAGCCGGGTCACGAATGTCGGTCTTAATTCATGGAGTTTTCTAAATTCGATCTACCAACCATAATATTATACCTTACTATTTTTTAAACAAGTCTCACACTACACAAATAACATTACACATGTAGTAGTGTGAGTGTGATCACAACCAACCTGCGTACCACTTACGCGGTATTAGTGTTTGCTCACACCCGCTAAAATATAAAAACATAACCTAAGTTTTTTTTCAACGAAGCTTTTGTTGTTAAGAAAAAGGAAGGATGAGGAAGAGAAAACTAGAGATAAGAAGGTAACTGGTCGGGAAATAACTGTCAGAGTGTTTGCTGAAAGTGGGTGCAATTGCTCTGGTAAATGAGAAGAATTGTTTTATAGTTCTAATAAAAAAATAGAACGAGTTAAATTTTTTTCAATGTAGTGACAACCTAGTTTAGCAAATAAAAATATTAAATTCATAGTTTTTTTTCTGAGTAACAATTAATGAGTATGGTTGAAAATAATTAATTAATGAGTAATTAGAGAGCTTTAAATGCTTGAGTTAGTAATGATTGGATAATAGTTATTATTGTAGGTTAGGATGATAATAGACTAGGGTGCAAAGAGCAACGCCCTTATTCGTTTTATGTATATTAACTCTCTCTTTTTTTTCTAACCTTAATAAAAGTAACAAGTAATTATGAAATAGTAATTTTTTAATTAGGGTTTATCTTCACTGAGTAAATGTCATTAATGTTACTCCACTAAATATAAAAGGAACATTTCTTCTAGCTTTATTATATACCATTAATGTTACTTCATAGAATACTTGGGTTTTTGGGGCTTTTATTCAATATGGTTGGTGGTGGTACGATATAAAAGTACAATTATTACATAAAAAAATATTTCCATATTAAGCTTGCCACTATCACGTGAGATCGCAGTGTGTTTGAAAAAGAATATGATATTTCTGGTACGAGAATGAAACAAAATTAAAGATTGTTTAATAGCAAATTCATTTTGCATTTACTTCCCCAACGTTAAACAACAAGTCTACAAGGAACATATTCAATAGAGTATATCGACATCTTTTAAAATAAATCATTTTTAAAGGTTAAAATCGGTTAATTGAGTTTCAGTTTGAATTAGTATTATTACTTAATTCATTCATACACATCTCTTAGGTACGTGTGATTAAAAAGACACTTTCAGTACATTTCTTTTGTTTCCATATAATCGATTTTGTATGGTGTTCCTTTTACAACAGGTGACTTGCATGTATAGAACAATGACATGAATAGAATAGTATCTTGTTATAAATTGACTTTTAAATGAGGAAATACATTATCAATTCATATTTCTATCATTAATAATCAATTATATAATTTTTGTTAACAGTAAGTTCAAATGAAAGGACTAAAAATAATCAACAAAAGAAAAGACTGATTTTAAAGGATTTTAAAATTTTATTTCTTATGTTCAAGAAAAGTACAAATATCTATTAATTTTTAATTTATATATGCTTAATTTGCAAAATAATAATAATAATAATTCATTTGATATGATAGGATAATAAAACAAAACGTTAATTAAAAATCATTATGTTATCATGAACAAACAAAAAACAAGCATACCAGAATAGCGAACCGATTTGCTACACCCTCGTGTTAGAACATCGAAGGCAACCAACTCACATATCTAAGCTAGGCCAACGGGGTGAGGTTCAAACTGCTATCTCCACCTCATAATTATACTCAAACCTTGACCTGACATTCGCTGAGATCGTGGGCTGACCAACCCAAAATGTAGACCTATTAGGGATTGAACTTAAGTATCCTTTAAAGAACCAAGTCACATAGGTTATTACCATGAAGAAACAAGTGCTCATTTTAAGACATTTGCCAACATGCATAAACTATTCCAAGATGGAATGTAACATCTAATGTCTTCAATAGCAACATAAAACAATTTCAAGGTCATTGCTACACACCCTAAAACTCTATCTCAAGAAACCTACAACACATTCACCACCTAATCCACAAACTTGAGACCAACCAACACTAGTTGGTGTGCCCTATGTTTGCAATTAATTCATTCTGGGTTTAAATTTGAATCATGGTTGGAATCAATGGTTGGTTCAGCAAGCTCAAGGGAAACAGGGCAGTGATCACTACCATAGAATCCTGCAAGAAATTAAGACGCTTTTGCATTTGAAATGTGGCAAACAAATGCATAAAGATGTGTGTGTGTGCGCACGCGTGTGCGAAAGTTCATCATATGTTCATACCCTCCAATTCAATCCCTTGCCCGTGCATCTCACATTTGATAATTCTGTCCTTAAGTTTTTCCGACACTAAAAGATAGTCTATTCTCATCCTTTTACCACGGTACCTATAAAGATTTATATGAAGAGTAGTAAAAATGAGAAAATGATGCACAAGTCATAAATTGAAAACATGTTTTGATGTTACAAAGGACATACTTTCCGATAGGGTGGCCGGACCATGAAAAGCCACGCTCCATATCTTTTTCCTTGTGGAGAAATCTATATGCATCTATTAGCTTTCCCCTGAAGATTATTCCAAAAAGAAAATAAAAATCATGCATGGTTGAAGATTTTAAGATAATAATGTATAGGCCAACCAAGTATTAGAAAAGGTACATTAAGGCGGTAAGGCCACCAAAATACCAAAACAACATCAAATGTTGTCAAGTATCAATTGTTTATTTATGCTAATTCTAGTAATGTCCTAAAAGATTACCGTCAATTTACAGTTTTCGGTTATTTTTTGTCAGTTTTCAATTTGTTCAATATTAACATATTTTATGTCAGGCGTAAATCTGACATAAATTTTTGTATCGATTTACTATATTTTTTAAGATCAGGGGTATTTAAAATGCTGAAGCACTAAAACAGCAATGATCATGCGTACTCTTTTAGTATGGAACCAAACCGCTTTCTCTCAGACAAGGTGAAACCTGGTTGCCCACAATCCTGCAGTCAACAGATCAAGTTAGCTTCTGAAATTAAAATAAGCAGTCGATAAATGTTCTAGAAGATTTCCAAAAAGATCTTGTAGAAACAAAGTTGCTTCACTACTGTATGTATTTTATTTAATAGATCCCTGCAATGAGAGTCCTCTATTATTCTTTTGACAATTAAGAATATTAGTGTCAAATATGTGGAAACAGGTGTATTAATTAAATGTAAAACCAAATTTGACATGCATCTCGTGGTCGAGAATATTGTCTTTATTTAAAGAAGTACAAACCTCTTTGTTTGGAGGAACATAACCGTTAAGCTTTGCACTTTGAAAAAAATCAGGATGACTGACATCGATCTCTTCATGACTGCACAAAATTAAACCCTCCCATTAGAAAAATAAAATAAGAAGTAAAAATAAATTCAATATAGGCAGAGATAAGTGATTAGTAAAACATGAACTCCACCAAAGGCACACGTATAAGCTTCAGTCAAAGGTCCAGAGCTATGGGTGACTACACCAAAGGCACGTTTAAGATTTTTAACTATGCCCATTTAACCGATCATGTAACAATATATCCCAAGTTAACCATTTTCTACCTAAATCATTGAAATTTCCACAATAGTGAAGACCCTCTTTCGATTTTCACAAAAGAAGCATTTTAAATCTAAGGGACAAATTAGGCTGATAAGACATGCATATGCCTAATAATAAGTATAATTGTACACCAAAAAGAACTCTTAAAGAAAAGAATTGGCAAAATAACAGTACCTAACATTAAGATCACCACACCAAATAAGTGGTTTATCTGTAGATTGCAAGACCAATTCTTTCATTCTTTTATCCCATTTTCTTCTCCTTTGAAATGCGGTTTCCTCATCTTTCCAACCGTTGTTTGGTACATATGTATTTATTAACCGGAATGATTCAAATTCAGCTATAATAACTCTACCATCTGCTTCATGTTTGGAAACTAGAAACAAACAAAATATTATCATTAATTTGCGCAACGCATGACAATACTTTCATGATATGTCTTCGTATCAGCAACAACAATCAGATATTTAGCCATGTAAAGTGTTTATTTATCATAAAACAACATAACTTATGGGTATGAGAGTGGTGTACCTGAGCTATCTAGATTAAAAGTAACCTTTAATGGTGCAAAACATTTCTTTACAAACAATGCAGTTCCAGCATACTTTGATTCAGAAAGAGACCACCACACACTGTATTTTCTGAAGGTGGGACCTGATAATGCCCGTGTTATAATCTGCAATATTTGTTAAAAGATAGAGCATAAAATGTAACTTCTTGAAAGCACATAAAGTTCCACATCTTAATATGTTTTCAAGACATTAAATGGAAACATAATAATCCAACCCATAATATTGTTACTTACTGAAAGCACATAAAGTTCATATCAATCTTGAAAACAAAACTGTTTTCAATTTGTGATGGAAGATGAAAAAGAATTCGGCTACCTTAGCACACAAACATTTGTTAGCATTATATCATACAAACATGAATCTTAAGATTAAGATAAAGAAGTACCAGTTTTTCTTCCCGCGAAGAATTATTATCGTCCTTCAATTCTCTAGGGTTTTTTGGAGCACCTTTGGCACCAGCTGCGGGCATTCTTACTTCCTACCACCCATTATACTGTTAGATGAATATTGTGCAGCATATATTCTTTTGTTTTCAATTCTCATTATGCAGTAACAAAAGCAAGCTTCTTTAAATCTAGTATCTCAAAATCTTTTTGCATTTGCAAGTATATTACCTGTTTAGATATCATTAATAGTTCTGCATACTAGACTAAGAAACCAATAAGACACAAAACGAAGCTAAAACTTCATAAGATCACCATTAAATCAAAATGAGTTTTAGCTTTTACACCACAATTTCAACACAGGAGAGAAAAGGTCCAACTTTTTGGTTCCATAAATCCAACATTCAAATACTGAACAGCCCTAACAGCCCGTTTTACAATTTATCGCATTCAACGACACAAAGCCCCAATTTGGTAATCGCATTCCTCAAATTCTCATAAATAAGACCAAGAATTTGAATTCCAACTTCGTTAGGGCAAAATCAAGAAAAACAAAATGGTGGGGCCGAATGGCACCTGTATGCAGATGACATCAGGATCAATGGCGTCGATGAACTTGGTGAACTCAGGCCAGTTGTTCTTAACCCGAAGAAGAAAGCTGTTGGCATTCCAAGTCAAGAACTTTGTGGGTTCTTTCTTCTGGGTTTTGTTCTGGTCTTCTTCAACTGGTGGTGTTGTTCCTGTTTTTGTTTCACCATCATCGGTTGATGATGGTGAAGAAGAAGAAAGAGTGGGTTTCTTGAAAGAAGCATCTTTCTGCACAGGTTGAAAGAATCGCTTCATTCTCTGATACACTGATACTACTGATCACACTCACAGTCTCTCTCTCTCTCTCAGGCAGCTTTCTAATGGATCGGTTCATTGTGTATGATAGGCTCCAGGCCAATATACTAACCGGATTTGACAATTTCTTGGGCCCAAATGTTGTGCTTTAAGTTAATGAAAGTGAATAAAAAAAAGGTTGTAACATATGCAGTATGAACAAGAAATGAACAAATATTTCGTTGTTCTAGTATGTAAGTGTAAGAAATCTGAAATAGCAAAAGCATACATAGGGTCAGAACTTAGTCGGTATACAAGAATGGAAAAAGCGTTTAGATTTGTTTTTTCCCGTAATCACAAGAGCTTGTGAGGACCGTTGAAGTGCTTTTGAACGGAAAGCTCCTAAAGAAACAAGTATACTCTGTTAACCGACCAGTTGGTCGGGTAAAACACGACTTTAGGACGGCTTTAAGATATTACATTTTTGTTGGATCCAGACTAAAACCAATATGCTATGGTTATGATCAAGTATACAGTACTAGTTTGAAATGTTCTGGCTCCGTTTATCCCTTATTAGCCGGTATACTAAGCAAAACACAGCTTCAGTTTATCCCTTATTAACAAGTAGACCAGGTAAAACGCAGCTTTGGGACTGTTTTAAGGAATTACAATTTTGTTTAATCTACACATAAACCAGTATGAGATGGTTATAACCGGTTTGTTACTACTGGTATGGAACATTCTGGCTCAGTTTATCGTTTGAGTTGTTCTGTTACTTCTGTATATGGTTTTACTCACCATAAATATCACTAGGAATATGATAAACATGTGTAATTATTTACTCCATGCCAGAACTCCACAATAAATAGATCAAAGCTTCAATAACAAAGAAAAAGAAAAAGAAAAAGAAAAAGAGAAAAAGAGTGTGTTGAAACACCAACATTTATATGCATTATGTACAAATTCCAAACTCTAGCATCCAAGAACCAAGTAGAACATTGATGTAAAATAACAATCACATACAGAAGTTAATTAAGAAGTGGTGCACATACTCTACACATAGCTGCTGCTTTAATCATATTGGATTTAGCAGCATCCAGCAATGGGTCAGCCTGAAAAGCTTTACTAAAACAGAACTTTGCTTCTTCCCATCGCCTTTCAGCAACAAATACAAGCCCTAGATTGTTATATGCAGGAGCGTAACCGGGATGCAGCTCCAATGATTTAGTAAACATAGCTTTTGCAAATTCATACTGCTTTTGCTGTCTGTAAAAGTTTCCCAAATTACTAAAGATAGTATGGGCCTGCTGGGGCTTTGCCAATGATAAGGCCCGTTTGTATACTTCTTCAGCTTCTAACGATGATGCATCGGATAGTTGCAGAGAGATACCTGGTGCAATGTTGTAGTGTTAAAAAGCCAAAGTTTTGTAAATAAAATATTGACCCATAAAACTGCAAATTTTATTTCTTGGTAACAGTGTAAGACATCAGGTTAGACTACTTGGTTAGGGAGTGTTCAGGTTTGCATTTTGGATGAACAGTTTTTTATCTTTGTATTACTTAAGGAGTTAAGGGTCTAATGATTCAAGGGTACAATAGGAGGAAAATGTATAAAACATTAATAAAAGAACTATGAACTTCCGCAGAATTTGCAGACGTCCCTAGACTATAGTTTTACATGATTAAATCAACCAGACATGATTTAAGTCACTTAACAAATGTTCTATTTTGCATAATTTAGTCCCCAGACTTGTAAAAACTCGATAACTGTCCATTTCTCATTGTTATTTTAATAAGTTTATGCCTTAACCATGCCATATAAAGTCCATGGACTTACGTATGAATTCAAAGAAACTCCATAGGGTTTCTTTACTTTTTGTCCGAATAAAAATACCTATTTAACCCTTCTTTTAAACTAACTTATAATACTTGCGTCCACTTCACACATGTCTCTCCTTTTTCTTTCGCAAATATGTTTTTTAATCAGTTTATCGATTAGTTTCTTAACTAATCAGACTTGAACGAACACTAAAAACATTTGATTATTAGAACTTCAAACAGCAAAAGCACATCCAAACAAAGTGTTCTATATCATATTTTATAACAGTTGATTATTGGATTCAGATTATTGGATCACAATTACTTTCAAAATGCACAACCGAACACCCCCCAATATAAAGCTTATTACTGATTTGAGTCCACAGGATTCCCTAACAATACCAGTCAAACCTTAGGATTTTCATATTCTAGGGTAGACCAAACAATCAAAAACCAAATTTTTTGGTTCAAATTACCATAAGATAAATTATGAGAAATACCTAGGTTCGACCAAGCATATGAACATTCCCTATCACGAGCAACTGCTGCCTTGAGGTATGTTTGGGATGTTTTAAAGTCTTGAGTACAAAGATTATGAAGCCCAAGTTGATGCCACTGTACTGGATCATCTGGGTCCTCTGATATTGCCTGAAATACATGAAGGCCCACAAATTTTAAATGCTTCCATTTTAATTTGTTCATTTCTTAATAATAAATTGAAACCTACCTGCTTTAAACTATAAAGTGCTCTTTCTTCAACCTCCATCAATTCATTTTGTTCAATCTTAAATCCTGCTGCAATTTCATGTTGAGCCTTGTGAACCATGGCAAGCCCGGCCCAAGCTATAGGGAGCTCAACTCCAAGTGAGTCCCCTTCTTTTAATATTGAAGCCATTTCATTTCCAGCCCAAGAAAGCTGTTCACTAGGATTTTGCGACCTTTCAGCTTCCCTAATTCGATGAACAGCCACAGCATATCGAGTTGCCAAACAATTGGACTCCAATTTTGCAGCCTGCAATTAACTCACAAGCTGAATAATAGTATGATCTATTTCACAAAATGATATTAGCAAAAGACAATAATAACCTTCTCCAAACACTTGCCAGAGTGTCTATGATCACCAGCCATGTAATATGCATTAGCAAGATTAGTCCATACATGAGCAGCTTTTGGATCTGCTTTTGCAGCAGCTAATAAACATTCTTTGGCTACACTAACTGCTGTAACTCTATCCAAACAAGCCCCATTCTCACCATTTGCCCCTGCACCTAAAATTGGAGCCCTGGAAGTCATTAACACAGTAATACTTAACACCTTAACAATAATTTTCAGATATATCTAGATTAGCTCCAAATTTGTCTAATATAAAGTATTATTAAAGAACAATAGAGGTGATTGAAAATTGTTTACATACCTGCGACTACAGAACCATATTTACACAAAAGAAGGGCGGCATAATTGATAAAAACTGAAGGGTGATTTTGGTCTTTTAAGATCAGGTCCTGGAAACATTTTGCTGAAAGTTCCAAGTTTCCACTAGATGATAAGTAAAAGTATGTATGTCAGTGAAAAAAAAAAGAAATAAGATTTAGGGGGTGTATGGATCTGTGTTTCGCTTTTGATTGTCTAATTATATAGGAATCAGATAACCAGTTTCATACAAGTTGCAACAAAACTGATCATACAAGGTAAAATAAAATAACTTATGTTCCCCGCTAAAACTTAATTTAGAGAATTTTTTTTTCCTTTCACAAACCATATCTACTTTTTTCACATAATCAGAATTTTCCAAACATTCAAGCAGCATAAACACTTCCAATCACTATTTTCTACAACTCTTGTAGTTAATTTCTGATTCTGATTATCCAACATCACATAATCAATTCCTAATACACACATCCAGCCACCTGAAACTTCGTATCAGGGGTTTCTAAATAATCATCTTAATATTTCTCCTACTTCATCATTCACTCCTTTGTGTTCTAACTTCTAAATATATAAATGATAATGATTATACACAAACAATTAAAATACATCAAAAGTGTGAGGTCCTTACTTTTGAAGATGAGCCATTCCAAGGTTGCCAATGCAATCCAAGTTTTCAGGGGCAACCGCCAGCAAAGAGGAAAGTACTGATATAGCACTCTAAACCAACAATACAATCGTAGATCGTTTGTAAAACTGTACTTGTTATAAGGGCAATAAAGAAAAAGAAAACATTTTTACCTGCAAGTGGCCTGATTTTAGTAATAATACACCTAAAGTGTTCCACACTGATGCCTGTCTAACATCAGATGCCATTGACTCGTTTAACTTGCAAAGAATTTCTTCAAGCTCCTTACCCTCTAAATCTTTTCCTGAACCATATTCTTCTGAACTTCCAAGCAAAATACACTGCAAGTTTACACAAATGGATAACAAATAAATAACTGTAACTATGTAGTTTTCTGAAATGATATTTATACTTAAGTAGGAGTGCAACGTTGTGATGCACCTGGGCATGATGAGTCTGAACTAAAGATAGCAAATCAGGTCTATCGATATCTTCATCACCACGAAGCAAGATTTCTTCTGCCTTTTCATATGCAGAAACTGCCTAAATAAATCTTTTATGGTTAGTGCCAAAATAACATATAAATATGTAAATAATGGGCAAGATCCTACCTTTTGTGGCTGTCCCATTCTTTGGTACATCAGGCCAAGAATAAAATGAACATGTGCATTTTTAGGCATCTTCCGTGCAACGTGTATCAAACCCTGTAAATATTGAGGCAAACGATTACATCATAACTACAAATTTGCCAAACATTTTTTGTTCTATGAAAACTAGTGAGTCAGATGTGCTTCAGAAAACAATATTATTTCAACAAACGTATCAACAAAAATGAGAACTCACTGTTTTAAGGCTGCTGACTTTTTCCTCACGGGATGAGGGCAGACCTGGGCCATTATGATCACCTTCAGCATCCGCTCCACAATCAATGGGGAATTCCATCTTACCGATTCGTGAACGGGATTTCCCAAGTTTCTTAGATTGCTTACTTTCTAGTTCAACTGTATCGGAATCTTTGCCCGCAAAACTCATTTTATCTTGATTATTCTCTTCATTAGTCAATCTACACAACATACACAACCACAACTATTACACAATAGCATAAATCCATCTTTTGCTCCAAGTGGCACGCATAAATTTGTATGATTTGTAAATGCATCTTATGACATTACTCACAATTTTCAAAACAAATAGATCAGTTCTCCAATACTCTCAGAAAGGTTAATCACAAGGAAAAGCCAATGTTCCTTTAGCCTATTTTTGTTTTGGCATCCTCATATAGAATTTAACAATTCTCCAAATTAGCAATTTTCTCACCGAAATTCCAAAAACTAATTTGAGAAGCCAAACAACAGTCGATTATTCAAATTCTTGAAACTAAGTACATAATCACTAATTTTGCATCCAAATCAAAGCACATACCAATTTCTAAAAAGTCGATACAATTAATCAACTTGAACAGTTGAACCTAATTAAGTACATGAAATTGGGGAACAAAATGTAAATGAAATAAACAGAAGTCTAGGAGATCAAATAATGCTAAAAAAACAAGATAACGAGAGAAATGTAAGAGACCTGAAGAGAGAATCGAGGGCGTCAGAATCGGTAGGAGGGTCAACGTTGAGGTCAGCTAATACGACAATTTTAGGGGGATGAGATCGCGACGGCGATTTGGAACTCTCCGCCGGAGAGACGGTGGTGGTGGTGGTGGTGGCGGTGGCGATTTGAGGGACGCCGGCGGGGTGGTTGGTTGCCGGCGGTTGGGACATTTTTTTAGGGTGTACCGGTGACGGTGGTGTAGTTGAGTGGGCTGGAGAAGGTTAGATACGTCATAGTGGTTTATTATACTTCCGTTGTCTACGAAAAATCATTTCCTTATTTTTCGACATTCTTTTTTCTGTTTTTAATCATTGTTTTTAAACAAAATTAAACTCTAAAAAGGTTTTACGTTGTGTTTTTTATTCTCATTTAGAGAGATAAATAAAAAAATGAAAAAAAAAATCTGTTTTTGAGTTCTTTTTAACGAATAAAATGAAATGAAACAGAAAAAACTTATGTTCTTGGGTTTTTTAAATTAATGAAATGGAAATAAACAAAATGAAAAATTTCAAGTATTTTTCCTACCAACTTTTCTTTCAAAGCAGAAGGAAATGAAAAGAAACGAAATAAAATACATAAATTTTTTACTTTTTTGCATTCATTTCAAAATCTTGAGACACGAAAATTTAATATTGTGTATTTTCTTTTCTCTCCTTAATTTTATTTTATTCATTTTTTCCTTCGTTAATTTTCTTTCCATTCTTTCCTTTTCTTTTCTTTCACTTATTAAACTTGAGAACACAATATTAATATAATATACGTTATTCTATTACACATTTACAAATGTTGTTCTTTCTTTTTCTTTTCTTTTCTTTCACTTATTAAACTCGAGAACGCAATGTTAATATAATGTAAATTATTCTATTACACCTTTATAACTTTTTAATTTAGTTTCAACATTGAACATATATAAAATTCATTGCAATCAGTAAACATGACATGGTGCTTGATCCACTGGTTTGGTTTGTTGTAATGTATTTTAAATCCATGACTCGGGTTTAATTCTAATGAGCTTCATTTATCGCTTCTTTTTTTCTTCCCCTTCTCATTTACTTCTTTATTGCATAAATATTTGTGAATATAACCCATTTCAAAGTTGTTGCCAGAAAATTTCTTATAAGTTATACACAATATTTGTGAATATAACCTTGAAAAACAGTGTTATTACTGTTATACAAGATATTATGTATATACTAATATACTATTTAAGCTTGAAAATTAAAAACAAACTTGTTGCCAGAAATTTCTTATAAGTTTATTTTTAGAAATTGTTAGATATTAATTTGTTGTTGCCTAACACCGGTTTTAGCGTTGTTATTATGTATCGTTCTACATGATATTATGTATTTAATAATATACTATCTAAGCTTGAAATAAAGAACAAAGTTGTTAGCAGAAAAATTCTTATAAGTTTATTTTTAGAAATTGTTAGATATTAAATTGTTGTTGCCTAACACCAGTTTTAGCATTGTGACCTTACTCTCAAGAAATGCTATGGGGCTGTTTGATTATACTGACTGGTCGGAACCACCACCTCAAGGGGGCGACGGCCTGCGGGTCGGAGTGGGTGGCGGCCTGCGGGTCGCGAGGGGGTCGCGACCTGCGGGTCAGCCGGTCAACACCTTTTTTTTCAAGGTCTGGGTCAACACTTGAGATCCGGTCAGCCGGGCTCGAAGCCGAAATCAAACGGGCTGACCCGCTGACCGAGTTAGCCGGTCAGCCGGGTCATGCCCAAAAACAAACAGCCCCTACGTTGTACATGTGCTTTGTTTGTCTATTTTTCCTAGAAACTGAGTACGACCCATTTGCAAATAAATAAATAAATAAAATAAAACAAAACAAAAATAATGAAAGGAAAAAAAGTCTACACCCACTGAAACAACGATGCTTTAAACTAGGCGGGTAAGATTGCATCCGTTTGGTAAAAGGCTTCTACTAGGGATCACATTTGCACCCATTTTGCGAGTTAAATTCATTTTTTCATGTCACACTTTGCAACGTAAACAATGTGTGTGTATTTATGTACATTGTAACTAACGTTCTTAAAAATTATGATACTTAAAAGGATCAAAGCCACAAGAAACATGTTTTGAAAATAAATAAAAATCGTTGCGATGGGCGATCGTATGTATTAAACACCAACATGTGTATGTGAGAGCCGATACTAGCTAAGTGTACAATTGGTTATGCATATTGTACCACTCTATTGTACCACGTGTAGATAGAGAGAGAGGGGAAGTGCCTTCTCGGCAAATCCATTCCTACTTCATGGTCGGAGGGGTGGGGGTTCGGAAAACAGTGAGTTCAAGCGGATTTGAGGTTGAATAGGTTGTCAGTATGGGCAGTCAGACTAGAAATACCGAGGAAAAATTATGAGTTGCGATGACACTGGATCTAGATAGTTGTGTTCGTCGGCAATGGTGGATAAAGAAAAAAAAGATTCCAAACAAATTAAAATGATTTCTTATTTACATTTGAGATATGCATACTTTTATTGAGAACTAAAATGTGCAGACATTTTATTAAAAACTTAAATATAAGTTTTAAATTAATAATTTTTGGTATTAAGTTGATTAAAATAGACCAGAAGTTAAAAGAATAATTAGTTTTTTCTTTCTTTTATTTATTTATAAAACACTTTACGTTTTAATTCTATTTTATTACGACCCAAAAGAGTCCAAATTTTGTTTATAAAAGTTTTTTATGCTTTTAGTTTTTACTATTATTTTTTTCTTATGTTATTATTATTATTATTATTATTATCTATTACAACTTTACTTTGTTTTTTTATCTTTTTCATCAATGCCTAATTATAATTATTCTTTAGAACACAGGTTTTATTATTTGACAACCAGGATCTTTCGCTAGTTGCTTTTGGCCACCAATGTTTCAATTACTTTGTTTTAACAATATAAAGATAATAATTATTTGTGGCTTGATCTATTTTTATTTTACTTTCGGTGACTTACGAAAAGAACCATTTACAAGTAAACATAATTGTTGTTATTATGAGTGTTATGGGAAATGTTATCAATTTTTTTTTATGGTTTTCAACAAGCCAAGTCAATAACAAGTTAGTGACTAAACATACACCACGGAGTGTAGTAGATAACAACCAAACTTTCACCGCAAAATGTGGGGGATAAAGTAGGTATTACTGAAAGATAACACCATTCAAAATAATACCACACACACATTAGAGGATTTTAGATTTAAAGCAGTTACTTCTAGTATTTTTTTTCACATTTTAGATTAACAGAATTTACGTTAATAGTAATAGACACGAAATAACTTGAGGTAACTTCTTCATCATACCACCGATATAATTGAATATTGATTTTGTGAGAAAAATAAAAAAAACAAAAAACAACCACCTAACAATATATATTCAAAATCAGCTAAATTTTATGACCACAAAATCAACTAAGAATTTAATTTTTTTGAACGGCGGTTAACGAATAATTTTTAAACTCGATCGTTCGGGTAAACCCATTGAGGAAAGATCACTCATGTCCGCGAAACAACACTAATGACCCGACTCGCCCACCATTGATTTAGGACTCATTGACAATTATAAATTTAATTATATAATGTTCAAACAAAACCTACAATAAAAGTATAATAATAAATATAATCTTTTCTAAAGCTAATAAATGAGAAGTTTTATTTAGGTAATGTTATTTGAGAAAGATTACGCATCCCTATTTTCCCGTTGCAACAAATCTCCTCTGAGATCCACCCTAACGAACACATCCCCTCCCAAACCTACGCATATATAAACCACTCGCCTCTGAACACGTTTCGTGTGAAAACCCTCAGTCTAAAGCCTCTGCAATTGAGTTTCGAACACCATCAATGCAAGTTTGGTGACTGTGATCGATCGGACCACCACTTCGATCATTTAAAGGTATATATACTTCTAAATCGATTCGAAGACTATTTGCTTTCTACTAACTACTTGATACTATCACTGAACCCTTCACAACTGTTGTTTGTTGTTTCCGCCATCGGAACCCTAATAAGTAATACCAAAGCGTTGTGATTTCGGGTGGCTGAACCCTAATCAGAGTTTTAAACAGATACATTAGGTTAGGTTTTTATGAAATGATTTAAGTTAGTTAATGCATACAGCATAATCATACATTCTCATTGTATAATTTTATTCACGTTGTCCCTCTCGTCTTTTTGTCTCACTATATATCAACGATTCGACTCCCGCCACACACACATTGATGATTGATGCATGATGGTTTTTTGATGCTGGGCCATGAAACTGGGCCAGCCCAATGATGTCTCCACGGCCCACGAGACTTGTTGTTCAGAAGGAAAAGTTACACAACGCCTGATGAGACGAGGCTTGTTTGTATTGGGTTAACTGGTCAAAATGGGTTCGTGGGCTTGAGTTTGGGCATTGGGGCATTACTGATTTTTAACTTATGTACTAATCGTTTTTCTGATTTTTATGGAAGGATATGTTGGAATATGAAGTCTATTTGACAAAGTTATGTTAACTGCTAATTGTTTGTCTTTGATTGGATTATGCAAAGGAATTGTTTCATGTGTATATCATGATTTGGATCCAAGATAAGTGTTGAGACTGAATGAAGTATGTACTAATCAGAATTTCTTTCACATATATATTATTATCTACTTACTGTATTAATATTCCAATTTCCCCTCCCCCAAATCAAATGTGAGTTTTAGTATTTGTCTACTTTTACAAAATACGGCACTTCCCTTCTTTTTTTTTTTTGTCTCTTTTGTTAAAAGTTTGACCACAGACTCAATTAGTGCCATCTTTCTTTTTCTTGACATATTTCTTGAACACCCAAAAATCATAATATATTTTATGAAGTTAATTGAACACACAGTCCCTCTTGGTTGAAATTAATTTCACCTGTATTTCGTACTTACACTGGTGGAGTTGTTGAAATGCAAGAAATTCTTGATTAACCAGGCTTAAGGTGGTGGTGCAAGGGCATTAATAGCAAATCCTCATACAGTTGGCAAGTAGGTATCAATATTATTGTTGCTAAATTAAATATATACATTAAGCAACCGGATTAGTAACTATACTCTTTCTTATATGTTATTCATTCCATCCTTACATGTAGAAAATTTACTTCTGTAATTTCATCTTCTAAAAAGCTTTTAGTGCAAAAGGAAAATCAGATGAGTGTTATGAGCATACAGCAAAGGCCCTTGAGAAAAGGTTTAGCAAAGTTTTATCAGAAGTACTTCAACCTCTTTATCATACCTTTTTACTATATAATTGTAACTTGCAACAACGTTCTTGTCACAGCTTTCTTTGGTAAACTTAAAGGCGCTATCGAGGAGTAAAAGAAAGGTATGCTCATTGATATAGTTTTAGTCAAATGTTGCCAGCTGAGCACATATTTGTAACTTTTAATCACATTTGGGACGAGCTGAGAGATATATACGATTATGTGGATCTTTGTTTTCCTCCACGCTTTGTTATTAATTTATTTTTCCTTATGTTATTTGATATTAGCATCTGTTTACATTTTGTCTAACAGTTTGAATTATTGTTCTTGCAGTGTAAAATATTCTAGGTCACACACGGTATTTAAATTGTTTAAAAGTTATTTCTGAATGTTATCTTTCAAGTGAAATGATGAAGATGAAATGCTTTTAATGAATTCGATTCATCAACTTTATGTAACCTTTTTACAGGTTGAGCATGCACAAGCTGGTCTAAGTACTTGCTTTATCTCACAGGATTGTAAATAATCTCCATGGGAACTTTAGTGATACTGAGAGGTACATTTGGTGACACATGAAGTCACTTTTACAAGTATTTTGACTCCAATAAGTTATACGTAGTGCTAAATTAGTGCTTTACTTGTTCAGGTAATGCCAAGTAATGTCAAATGTTAATTAAACTTACGTTCAAAACACAATATCTTGACTGTTAATATGTATCTTCATATTTTTCTGTCTTGTGAAAGAAGTGCTGTAGATGACACAGAGAGGAGCTTGGCAGACTAAGGTTATGATCAAATTCTCTTATTAATATCTTTTACATTTTGATGACTTGCAAAGAGTTCTTTATATGACTAAATAAGATTTAGGCTTGTACTATGGAACTATTACAAAGAATATTTTCAAGACGTGGATTGGACTTGAGAGACATTTGAGCAGACGTTTTGGTCAAACGTTTCACCTTTTCAGAATTTGATAAAGAAAGGTATGCTAATTTATAGTTGTATCTTCTTCTTTTAGGTTTTTCTGTATATGCCTTGCTGTCTAATATCATAATTCTTACAATGAAATTTTGAATGCATGTGTTCTTAGTATGCCATGCCTTTTTATTTACAAGTGTCATCATGTGATAGGAACTGAACTTTCGATTTAATTAAAACAAGGAATTACAAGATAGTCGGACCAATTCGGGAGGGGCTAGTCTCCAATTACAAAGTGTAAGAACCCTAATTTAGATAAACATAACATGAATGACACAAAATGCAGGAAACACCATACTTAGACTATAGGCAGTGGGAACAGTTATGAATCTGCCTCCTCACTCCCTAAAATGATGGATCAACTCTCACCTCTTGAGTTTTCAAATGAATTCCTGCCATTACTTTCCCTCCACCCGCTTTCCCATTGATTGACCCAACCCAGTTTGACCTGTTCTTGGGTTCGGGTATATATCATCATGTGTCATAATTGGAGCCCACAAACACTTGAACGTGCTTTAAGGATGCTTATTATTTGACACTATAAAATTAGAGATTATCTTGATAGTTTATAAAAGGTTTTAGTTTGCCACATATTCTTTTGCCTTGAGATTCAATAATACAATCAAATGCCTGAACTTGTTTAGCACTGTTATGGCTTTTTTTCATGCAGGTCATAGGTAAGCTTATTAGGTGAACAAGCATCGGTATTCGGTAATCATGTTGTACAGTATGTATAATGCACTATACAACCGTTCTTGATTAAAAGCTATCGTATTGCATTTAGTTATCAAGACTATTATCTTGATGAAATTTCGGTTTGTTATCATCATTGAATTGAAGTTCACACAAGATTCTTAATACTTATAGTATCCTAAAGCCAAGTCTTCTTCATTTATTACACAGTAATGATTGGGTCCTTAATTATGAAAATCATGTTACTAGACCTTTTGGAGGATGGTACCGCAGAGCTTCCTCTGATTGATATGGGTAAGAAAAACTTTTGCTCGCCCTCTTACATACATTTATACAATATTTCATCCAAATTGAAGCCCGTAGCTCATCGATATGATTTGGATTTTCAGGGATATCTTATTACATATTTTCACATTACGTGTCAATTTCTAACTGTAGCCAACTTATTTCAGTATAAAAACAGGATGGTAATATCAAAAGTTATCATGTCTCATAAGTACCAGGTGAAGCCCTTAATCATATACATAAGTAACAAGTGTGAAGAAGCTCTCTTAGCTGCTATACAACAAATTGGTAATATGATAGTTCCATTGTGGTCTTTATCCAGTATCCACATTTAGCATGTGAATCCTGTATTTACTCCTATCAGTGATGGTAAGGTATCTTTTACATAACTAAATTTGATTATTCAGATGAACCAATAATGATATATGTTTATTTATTATGTTTTGTACACTGATCAAGCCCCCTATTACCCTTTCTAGATGGTATCGATCTCCTTGGTGGAACTGTTGATCATTTTATCTCAATGTATGATCCAGTAAAGGTTTGTTACTCTTTAAATGGGATTTTTCATCTGAAGAACTTTTGATTTCCTTAGGTGATACTAATCTCTTTAATGAATGTGCAGGTGTATATTGTTGTACAACATGCACATGCTCATGCTGACCATAATAATAAATTACTAGAATCCTCATTTATGATGTATTGAGCTTTTTGTGTATATATATGGGTGATCCAAAATTTCTCGACTGCAAGTATACTATATTTCTGCCATTTTAGTAATGTTTGATATCTTGTCATTAGGATCCACTATAGCTACTGTTAGGCGGCCATTATGATCACTGTAACTCATCTTTTTCATTTCTTTGTCATGGAAAAAAAAATTCAACTCCCAAGTTTGGTATGTACTTATGTTGATTGGACCAGGTAACATTTGCTCCTTTGTTTCATGCTTGTTCTAAAGTTCCATTTAGTATTTCTAACTATTCTAGTGGTAACCCTGCCATTTTTAGTCTTCTGTTTCCATACCATTGCTTTTGCTGGCAGGCTATTAATCAATTCTTGAGTTATGACGGTGTGCTTCATGCATCTCAGTTGATTTAGCTTATGTATATGAATAGGCTAGTTGCCTTTTTTCACAGTTGTGCTCCCTCACGTCATAAAATGCTTCAAGTTGAAGCTGAAGATGGTGGTGCCATCTACCATGGCATCACTAGCAAATCCTCACAAGGTTGTCACATACACATATTGTTAGCATATTACCTTTTCTGTTACTTATTTGATTTCTGTCACAAGTAAGCATGCATGATCACATTGTGTGTTTTATTTGTAGGTTCTTTTTGTACCAACATGGTCTGGTCATCATCATCTACATTTTTGGGTTTTTCTCTATCCTTATCATAAGTCTTCTTTGCATTATAATATCTTTCTGAAATGCTAACATGTTAAAGATGATTCGGCAAGAGTCCCCCCAAAAAACCTTTCAGTGCAAACGGCAAAACAAGTTAATGTGTAAAAAGATAAATGTTATGAGCATATAACAAAAGCTGTTGAGAAATGAAGGTGCTGGTCATGATCATTTTATCTCTAAATTTGTGTACTTGCAAGAATATTCCAGCCAATGCTGATTTTTAAAAAGAGGTTTATTTAGCGTCACAGACTGTTGAGTGATCGTGCTACTGATGGTACAAATATTCAAACCTTAAAGGTATTTTTAGATGCATGTTTTTGTCAACATTTCAAAATTAAGATGATTTATTATTAATGAAATTTGGTAACTGGATAGGTGGTTGAGTACCAAGATAACCTGATTCCAATTAGAGTTTACAACGTTAGTTTTCTCTTTTAAATTTTATAATTAGAGTTTTAGTTATTTGTCAGCCAAACGATTTTACTAACAGGTAGTGTTTGGTATGCAGGAACGAGTGACGAAATGAAATAAACCATTGAGGGTGAATGAATAAATACATGTTTGGTTGGTGGATGTAATGAAATGAACATTATAAAGTTGATTTCATTCCCTCAAATTTATTCCATTCTCTCCTTTCTTTTTTTTCATTTCATCCCTTATTCCATCATTAGTCGCCAACACCACCCAATCACCCGTCACAACAACCACCATCGACCACCAAGATCGCTCGTCACCAGCAACCACGGCCGTCAGAAATCACCGAAGGCCACCACCACCTGCCATTGCCGGCGCCATAAAACCACGGTCGTCGGATACTACCTCCGACCACCGCCGCCGCTGGAAACCACCATTGGGCCACCGCTACCGCCAGAAACCACCACCGCAAGTCGCCAACGCCGGAAACCACCACCGCCAGAAACCACCACCGGCCACCGCCGCAAACCACCTCCGAAGGCCACCACCGCCACTGGGTACCACCACCGAAAGAAACCACCGAAGGCCACCGCTGCCTCTGGAAACCACCGTCGGCCACCACCGCCACGGGAAACCACCGTCACTGGAAACCACTATCAACCACCGCTGCCGCAGGAAACCACCGCCGGCCACCACCCCCACTCGCCATCACTATTATAACTACTTTTACATTTCATTGTTTCGTTTTGTCATATCTAACAAACAAAACAAAGTAATAATTCATTTATTACTAAAAGATATCCAAATATGACAATGGAATGTAATGATTCATTTCATTTTCTTATTTATTACATTCTCTCATTCATTACATTTCTTCGTCCGTTCCATTACCACATACCAAAATGATCTTTATATCTTCTAGTTTTGTCTTTCAAAAAGTTATAATGCCTTCTGATTACTTTCTTTCCAAATGCTTCCCTTCATCTCCATTTCTAATCTTTCAAATACAAATAAAAAAACTAGAAGATCTAAGAAATAAATTGTGATGTTTAGTGACAGGAGCTAATATCATTGTTACCTTTTTTGCATTTTATTTCATAACAAAAATTCATCAGCAGTATATAGTAATGATATCTTAAGCATATGGCTTGCCCTCCAATTGCTCCTTCTCCTCGTGTTACTGGCCTTGTAATTGCAACTGCAGACTTCCAAAAGAATCTTGCCAGCTGGAATATTAAGTATGTTGACCAAATCCATTTAGTTGCTAATTGTTTGACTTTGCTTGGATTGCTTTGTTTTTTCTATTTATTTTCAGCCTGCAAGAATTTAAATTAATTGAATACATGAAACTTATATTCTGTTATAGTTATAATTTTAGGTAAAACTAGAGAATATGGTGTACGATCAGATTTGAATATGTGGTTAATTAACGTAAGTTCCCTAACTGTGGAACAAGTTGGGCTGACCGTTGCCATGGATCGCAATGGCAGAGGTTGTGATAGAGCAGCACCCAATCTTAGTGAACATGTTCATGCGTTAAATGGAGATTATGTTATTGAGGCATTCCCTTCTAATGAAACTATCAATTATGGAATCAAATTTTCACAGGTGATTATGTTGCTCATATTGTTACTGCAGCTCTCGAGTATGACTTTATTAATTTACATATGGATTTTTATATTGTACTTTAATTTTTCCTTTAAAGTTAAAAAGGCTCTAAGCATGTCGTAGACCCCAGGTGAAAAAATGGCACCTATTAAGGTTACTATGATGGTAGCAGGACTTTGGTTAATATGATGGTGGTAGTGGTGGAGGTCAACTAATGCATTATTGATAATGGTTCAGTTCGTAATCATTAATGCTTAATTCCTGCAGCTTTTTTCTTTTTTGTGCACTCACACTTTCTTTCCAGAATAATACCACATCTATCTTAGTTTTGTATCCAGATATATTCCTTTTTTTGGTGATTCCTTTCATTGTGAGTTACCTCCTTGTTTTTTTATATATATATCTTGAATTTTTATGGATCAAGGTTAGGTACTTCTCCAGGAGTGTAGTACTGGGCTATTTGATCTCTATGCTTATGTGTGTATGTACATTTTCTCTATTTGATAGTTTGAAGTTTGATCTCTTCATTTCTTTACCGTAGTGTAATATGTATTAACGTTTACAGGTGGAGTGTTGTTCATGTTGGGAGAAGTGCAGGTTGAAATCTAGTATTTGGTTGATAACTATGTGAGTTATTACAAATCATTTTATGAAATTTGTACCTTTGTTCTTCAATGATCAGCGCTCACAAATTTCTCGAACGATCACAGCGTGTTAGAGTCCTTTGTTAATAAATTACATATTGTGGATGTTAATTTCCACTTGTATCCATGATCATTAATCCCATTCTATAATTATAATTTGAGGAATATCCGAATATGCTACTTTATTTATTTTCATAATGAAGTCAATTAAAAGGGGCAGTCATGAAGCCTTTTAACATAGGTTGCTTCCCAACATGATGTTTACATGATGTTCACGTTGGTTTATTTAAATTACTAAGCCTATTTTATATCATCAGAAAATGGTGTTTGTTTACCAATGCAGGTGTGCCATATGTTTAGTTAGTAACATAATAACATCACGTTGATTATTAAATCAGTGGGGCTAGAAGATGATGTCAGTGATTCTTATACAAGGTGATTTGGAATCTAGAGGATGCAAGTTTCATATCATCTTATACAATGGTGATTCTTTATATTTAGAATTTGGCAGGTAAGCATAGTTGAGTTATATAAATTATATTTTTTTATATTTCACTTGTGATACTCATGGTGATTGGATGTAATTTCATGAAACAAAGATGGTAATATTGTGTCATCAGATTATCATCTTGCAGGTGACCTTCCTGTTGTATTCTCATGCCAATCTTGTTTTGGTAGATGCAAGGATTATGATGTATGATTTGATTGCTACAGTTTATGTGGTATCCTCACAAGCTTCATTAGATATTTAACCATTGAAGATATAATTTGCATTGACTATCATTGTCAACATTGTAGTATACACTATTTTTTTATTATTTATTTCGATCACGGTTATTCAGCAAAAGTCATTCTTGGTGTTTTATTTGAAATTCATGTTTTCATTCAAAACTACCTCATTTACTGAACTTTTAAAGTTATTTGTGAGATGGTTGTTTCCTGTCTTATAGTTTGCAACTCACTTTTGATGTTCATAGATTCTCATCCAATGGTTGATGAAGCAAAATGTTGTTTACAGATTCTCATCATAATACTCACTTTCATCCAAAGCATGATTTGGGTTAACTCTTTGACCTGTTTTATAATATGTATCCGTGCTTTATTCTTCGTTACGGGTCACTCCTATTGGTTTTTGATTGTGCCTTGGGTTTTTTGCAGGTCACATCACTGTGTTCCTTTATTTGCTTCAATCTAAAGGGGTAATAGAACCGTAAAACATAATTGGTTTTTGCAGGTCACATCCTGTATTTCTTGTAGCTAAGCTTGCCAAGAGAAGCATGAAAATGAAGAGTGAAAAAAGACCAAGCATGAAAGAGGTGGTCACAGATTTTGACAAATTAAGCACAGTACAACTATAACATCCTAGTAACTGTATCATTGAAGATGAATTCACAACTAAAAAATTCTACTGCATATAAACCTCAATACTTCCACATACCAATCGTGTCTAGACCTACCGACTCAGGGAGAAGAAAAACCATAGCATTAGATTATTTCTCTAAATTGAAGTGCACGAAACTATAACCTATGATAGTTTGGGCACATTTATAACAATGGAAACAAATGATTCCTAACTTTGTACATATACATTGATCATATGTTGTTTGTGGTTTCATCTCCTTACGCATGTCCATATTTTTGGCAGTCATCATAAAGGACTTTAAATTTATGGGTTACTATTAAAAAACTGTTTCGTAAACAATGTAATTTTTTAATTGAATGATTTGTTTATTGATGAAGCAGTCTAAACATTCAAAAGGGAAGCTAAGATGTATGATCCAACTCTCATAGATTAGTAATCAATGTGCTCTCTTAATTCACAGACTCCATATAGTTATATGAGATTTTTAATATCATGTCTTCATCATTATAATATAAAAGTTTAGTTCTTCATAGTCTTATATTTGTGAGGGTTGGAGTGATGATGAAGCCCAAATTCTAACAGCAGATGGTGAGTCCATGGTGATGATGCCAGACAGCCAGAGAGCCGGATATAGTGATGCCACTTGAGTTCTAAAATGAGCAAGTATAGGTTTGATCAATTGAAATAGTAGACTCAAATAACTATAATATCTATCTACCAAGTTTTTAGATTAAATTTGAATTATTTAATTATTATGTACTAAGTTATTTTTATCACAAAAAAAAATCCCCATTGGAGGCCCCATTTATTTAGTCACTATATCTGTCACTAGCACCTTACATAAACTGTAGCTCACTATTAATTAGATACAAAGTTATAGTGACCAGTAATAGAAAGCAAATGGTCACTTAACATAAAAAATAGTTATTAGTTTTATCTAATTACTGACTAAAATTAGTGATAGCCTACCGTACTTTTGGGCTAAATGACAGTTATAAGAATCATGGTTGATGACCTGAGGTCAATAGCTGGAGAGTAAGTAAATAAATCATGTGTTCGTAACCTCTAATTTGAAAATTTTCAGTGACTTAATAATGTGGTCATTGAGTCAGGGATTACATAAATTCTTGGTCACAAATTAGAGCTTTTTAGTGACAAGAAATTGTGGTCATTGAGTTGGGAATTGGGATCACATCACATATTTATTCAAACTTGTTGCCTAACATTTTTAGTGCAGTGGGAACTAAAGGGCAATTATAATATACTGATCAAAAGGTAGGGTCTAGACCAATCGCAGATTCCATCTTTGAACTCGATTGATTTGTCAAGGCCAAACACTTTTCAAGCACTACAGAGATATAAAATGGTCTTAGAGGCGGCTCAATTGTTTTGGGGGACACAAAGCAAAGCTTAGCACTAAAGCCCATTCGAGATAGCAGCATAACTAAAACTAGGGCCAGTTATATTAAATAATGGCATAACTATGAGAAATATGTGGTTCGAAGTAACATACCTTATGATCATGATTATGAGGTCGGTACATCACCGAGAGCTTCCAAAGCAAGTTCCACATTGTGATCCACTGCGAAATGTTGCAGCTATGAGAGTGAGAACATAACTGATGTAATCATTGACTTCTTTGGGTACAGAATTGATATTAAATAGTTCTTCGGTAGGTTCCAATAGTGGCAAACAAAAATAGGGTAAAAATGGTATGTGATTGACAAGAACGCTGGGAAAAGAAAAAAAAAACCATGAACAGCCACAATCATCCTTTGGTAGGCTTTCTATATTGGCAAAAAAAAATAATATTAATAAAAATGGACTTTCGAGGCAGACAAAAATAATAGTAAAAAAACCCATGAGCAATCACTTACAAAGCTATGGTGACCAAAAAGATGTCCATGATGTCTTATCAAATTCGACAACCGAACCATCTCCTCTAAGAGTGCTTATATATAGTAAAAAATAATAGTAAAAAAAACCATGGGCAATTACAATATACTGATCAAAAGGTAGGGTCAGATCAATCGCAGATTCCATCTTTGAACTCGATTGATTAACTGTCAAGGCGGCAAGGCCAAACAGTTTTCAAGCACTACAAAGATATAAAATGGTCTTAGCGGCGGCTCTATTGTTTTGGGGACCCAAAGCAAACCTTAGCACTAAAGCTCGTTCGAGATAGTGGCATAACTAAAACTAGGGTCGTTTCATTAGATAATGGCATAACTAAGAGCAATATTTGGTTCGAAGTAACATACCTTATGATCAGGATTATGAGGTTGGTACATCACCGAGAACTTCAAAAGCAAGATCCACATTGTGATCCATAGCGAAAAGTTGCAACTATGTGAGTGAGAACATAGCTGATATAATCAATGGAAAAGGTTGAAACTTGACTTCTTTGGGTACATAATAGAGTAAAACTGGTATGTGATCGACAAAAACACTAGGAAAAGAAAATAAAAAACCATGAGCAGCCACTTACATAGTTCTTCAAATCGTCCTTCGGTGGGCTTCCTATATTGACAAAATATAATAATATTAATAATAATAATAATAATAATGGATATACGAGGCAGACAACAATAATAATAAAAAAAACATGAGCAATCACTTACAAAGCTCCGGTGACCAAGAGGATGTTCATAATGTCCTTATCAGTTTCGACGACCGAATCATCTCCTCTAAGAGTGCTTATATATAGTGCAGCCCTCAGCCAATTCCTCTGCATCTGAAGCATCTACAAAAATGACCTAAGAAAACAGACATTCATTTTTAAGATGGCAGATTTTTATTTAATATGCAGTTTACATGAAAAGCAGCCTTCTCTAAATTAAGATTACAATCTCCCCTATTAGTACAGTTTTCTGAAGCATAGCTTGCTTGTCAATACGTACTTTAAAACATTTACTGCATTATCTGTTTCAGCTGATTAATTAGCTCCACCCATGCAAAGGACTGTAACAGATGTGAACCACACACAAGAACATGATAATCAGCCAAGATGGAAGAAAAAACAAGTAGAAGTGGTAAAATGGCCAAAACAGATTAGTTCGTTTGCCTGAAAGAATCCATTTTACACATTAGACATTGGGCATCTTTAAACCCATTCCCTTAGGTATAAAATAAAACCCCCTGCCTCCCATCGAATCAAATGACCGGAATTGTCACCTCTAAAAACTGTTAATAAGTTTGTATTTGATAAGATTATATATCCAATCAAAGAACCTTAAAGGGCTGTCTGAACGAGGAGAGCCCTAGAATAGATAATAGTAGTTTTCATATACATCAACTGTAAAACTGGCCTGTGCCGGAGGGGCACTGAGAACAATGTGTTCTTACCATCAGATTTTCTTTCCAAGTGGCTTAGAACATTGACTTAACTTCCTTGGGTACAGAACTCATATCATATGATTCTTCTGTAGGTTCCTATACTCACATATAAACAAAATACTAAGGCAGACGAGATCATTAATAATAAATAAATAAATAACTATGAGAAGAGGCACTTACAAAACTTTCTTCAAAATTGGCTTCAAATGAACCTATAAAGGGTTCAAGGTTATAAAAAAAACAAGTTTTTATTGTATATAAACAACAAAACCTATTGTCGGAAATGCAAATAACCTCATCCTCATTATCATAAAAGCAATACGCATAGTTGCGAATTTTATTCGGTATGAATAGTACTTTGAGCTCATTGAGTAATAAGTCAAAAAGGAGGCAGCGAATTCAAGAACAAAAACTTGGTAAAGTGTATAAAAAAATCTCACAAGAAAGAATGATGAAAATTTTTAAAACAAACAAAGCCAAAATCATTGAAAAATACAATATTCAAGTAAACAACTTCATCAAGAAAGCTGTCCGTGATACCATAACAGCCCATATACACCCAATCAATGCAAAGTACAAGCCTCAAAGTACAAAACATGTGAAATGGGTTTTTAGGTGTTCTAGTAACAGGATTGCAATTTCTCAAATGTGTGTTTAATCTTGCAAAACACCATATAAAACTGTCAACCCAAATCTATTAATAACATAGGAAAAGATGAGAATATAAGTAACCATATCAAGTAAAAGATCAAAATAAGAGAAAGTAGGAGCATTCGAGGACAAAACATGATAACAAGTATAAATGAGAATTTTGTAAAGGGTAAAAGATGAAACATTAAAAAAACAAAATCGTTAGAAAAAACTAAACATCAATAGAAAGAACATAATCAAGAAAGCACTCACGATACCACAACAACCTACATACACCCAATCAACCGTAAAGTACAAGCCTCAAAGTACAAAACAAGTTGATATGGGCTTTAAGGTGTTCTAGTAACGAGATTGCAAGTTCTTGATTATGAGCTTCGTATTGATTGCGAACACCATATAAAACTGTCAAACCACAAATCCATTGAAAGAAAAGATGAGAAAATAGGTAACCAGATAAAGTAAGAGATGAAAATCAAAGGAAGATTCAAAACAAAAAAAAATTAATATGTACAAATGAAAATCTCATATAGAGGACGGATGAAACAATTAAAATAAATAAAGACGAAAAGATTAAAAAAAAGAATGTCAATAGAGAGAACAATGCAATCTAGCTACAAGAACAACCTACGTAAACCTAATCAACTGCAATATACAAGCGTCAAAGTACAAAACATGTTGAAATAGGTTTTTAGGTGTTCTAATAATGAGATTGCAAGTTCTCGCACATGACCTTAGTCTTGCAAAACACCAAATAAAACTGTCAAACCCAATTCCTATTAAAAACATCAAAAAGGATAAGAACATAGTAACAGAACAAAGATCTCTTTTAACTAATAAAAAAATCATCTAAGTTGTTAATAATGCTTTTCGTTCGGTTTGGGTCATTACAAAAACAAAACTTTGGATCAAGTCCACATGATGACACCATAACAGGGCAAAAATCATCTTTTACCTAATAAAAGGCACAAAAAGAGTGAGTACAAAGACTGGAAACTGATCTTACTTAAATGCATAGTGATATAATGATAGGCCATAGTTCCCTGATTTTGCAATTAACACGTATTAACACACTTTCTACATACCAACGAAAAAGCACTGATCTCGATAAATAAATAAATCTTCAAAAGTAATTAATAGTGCATAGTTCCCTAAAAAATTCCAATTAGCACCACACAACACGAAGTAAACTTCACCATTAACATCTAAGCATACCTCTGTAATCTCATTAGGGTGAAGAACAAATGTTGGATGTATAAACTCACAAAATTAGGATTTGGCGGTTCGTGTTCTTGCTGCGCGAATGAACGAAGAAAAACCCACAACGTATATTCACGAAATCTCTTGTTTCTTCCAAAATATGATAAAACAAAATTAGGGTTCTTAAGTTGTGAATGCGAGGAGAAAGGGGGTTTTAACGTTAGCTTTTGTGTGCTTAAGCCAACAGGACCGTTGGGGTTTCTATAACAAACGTGTTTTTTTATGTCTCCTCCAATTGAAATTATTTTATTTTTGTCAAGGATTTAATATGTATTTATGGTTATTTATTTGTGATTATTTAGCTTTTTTTATTTTTTGAGTTTACTATAGAATTCTTTACAATGCTAAAAAAAGATTGATCCTTCGTAATAACTTGTTGACATCGATTTATTTCTTCCGTTTTGAATAAAATCATTTGGATGCAATTTAATTTTTGAATGTGTAAATATTTATTTTATTGGTATTTAAAAAGTTAAAGATGCAGTTTTTAATTTTTTCTAATTGTTTATGTAACTCGGCTTTGGATTTACACCAAAGTGATCTAGATCGTTGTTTATGCTTTTTTCCAAGAGCAGTGTAAATTTTATTTATTGCAGAGTGATTTTTAACACATTCTTAAGTATCTTTTGCCATATACTTTTTACACAGCATCGTGTAAAAATGGAAAAGAAAAAGAAAAAAAAATTGGTATTGGGCCAAAGACACATCAATTGTGGCTGTGGGCTGGAAGAAAGATTTAGAAACAATTTGCTTTGGAGGAGGCCCGATTCTCGGGCCCTATGTCGTTGTAAAGTCCAAGTATTCCAACAACAGTCGTCAAAATAATATTCACCTACAAGAATCAAGACTTCAGCCCAATTAAAATTTACCCAGTTAAATCTTGACCCAACAAAACTTGAACATTTACAATTTTTTTGTCATTGATTTCATGTGTTAAACGTATGTGGTTGGAGCTCACAAAAACATCCCCAATTAACCATATTTTTTAGCGTGTAGATATTACCGTACTTTTTCTACTCCATCTATCTAAACTACAACTGATTTAGGCCCTGTTTGATGCGTCTGACCACGCAGTCAGTGCGTTTGTTGTGGCTGACCGAGTCGGCTGACCCGGAAAGACCTCTGATCGAGTTATCCTCTTTGACATGTCTGACCAAACCCTTCCCCCTTATTCTCCACACTTTCCATTCCTCCATCGGCTGCCTCCCATCCCCCTCGGCTTCCTCCCTCTGCCGTGCCTATTCTCTGTCCTCCACCCGCCGGTTTCCTCCCTCGGTCGCGCGCCAATTCGCCGCCCTCCCCTCCGCCGGTTTCCTCCCTCGGTCGCGCCCCAATCCACAGCCCTCCCCTCCGCCGGTTTCCTCCCTCGGTCACGCCCCAATCCACCGCCCTCCCCTCCGCCGGTTTTCTCCCTCGGTCGCGCCCCAATCCGCCGCCTTCCCCTCCGCCGGTTTCAGTCAGTCAGATACATAATCAAACAATCAAGTTTCAGTCAAATGTAAACTCAGTCAGAACTTCTGACTGGGTCAACTTCTGACTGGGTCAACTTCTGACTGGGTCAGCTTCTGACTCAGTCAGCTCATACCGGATCAGCACAATCAAACAGCCCTTAAAATCAATCCATTAAAAAGAATTACACCATTTCAACTGTGATTATTTTGTCAATAGACCTATTCCACCCCACCATTCAACCAATTAACTCGTGTCTTCTTTTTTTGTTTTTTCAAACATAATTCAACTGAGTCACTTCATTTAATTCCAGCGTGGGTGGAGAAGTTGGTCATTCAATCGGTCAAGTCGGTTGCGGGTGTAATACGTTTGTATGTTTGTATGACGTGTGTTCATTAGTTGAGACCCCATGGCGCGTAGCACAGCGTGGGTGCATGTCCGGTGGGCCGTCCATACAATAAGTGCTACCCGATCATTAGCTAGCTTGTATTCTCTCTTTTAAATGATAAGATTGGTCTTTTTTTCCTATGCTTTGTGATAAATACACTCATTAATTATTGAGACACATTTTCTCTCTCTCTATATATAATATAAATATACATATGAAAATGCATATAGAAAGAGATAGATAGTGGGAGTCTGGAGGTGTAACAATAACTTAAATGGATGTTTAAATAACCGATATTTTTTTTTAAAAAAAATATTGATTAAATAACTTATATATGTTTTATTTAGGTTACATACCTTGGTATTTTTATTTTCAATTCCTATTTTTAAATGTTAAATTTTATCATGTACGTAACGTTCAAGTATTAAAGAAATAAGTTAGTAAAATACTTAAATACCCTTTTTGAGTTGATAGCTATAAAGTTACAATGTTTTAATTAATGTTTGTGGTTAGTCTTTGGATGATAAAGAAAAGGGAAAATATAGTTTGGGAACCAAAATATATAACTTATAAAGATTAACGATCAAATACAAAGTCTAAACAAACCTCTACGACTATTCATGTGTTAGGACTTAAGCGGCGCAGCGGAACCAACATACGAACACGCACAAACAATTATCACGCGAAAATAGAACAATAAACAACACAAAGATTTAACGTGGTTCGGTCAGTGTGATCTACGTCCACAGGCTACAACTAGGGTTTTCTTTATTTGCTCAGTACAAAGATTACAAATACATAACAGAATATATATAGAGAGACTAATTAGGGTTAACAACTTAATTAACAAAAAAACTAAATATGGGCCTAAGCCCAAAGCCTTCATAAACCCAACAATCTCCCACTTTAAGGCTTTGCGATAAATTCTAGCACGCCATTCAAGTACAAAGCAACCCAGTCGTCTAGTAACTTCAGTAATCTTTAAACAAGTCTTCCAAGCCTACAGTTCCAAAAAAACAAGCTGTAACATCTTGTAATTTTAGGTTAATTTAAAGTTAGCATTGTTAATTCTTGTAAGGACCGTTATTGCCATATATGAAACTTATGGGTTACTTATGGTTATTGCTTTAATTTGTCTTTAATTCTTTAGCTTGAAAGTTGATAATGTAAATTATTACATAATAATTAAATAACAATCGTAATAATGATTTTAATAATAATAATATTAACAAGAAAAGATAAGTAAGTTATATAATAACAAAAATAATAATAATAATAATAATAATAATAATAATAGTAATAATAAGACTTTATAAGTTAATAAAAATGTTTAAAACCTAAATTGAGTTAAGGGGTTGTTTTGTTACTTTCTAAACTTTAAAAGAAAGTTTTACATAAAATGATAACAACTCTAATCTTAAGGGGGCCAATGTGTAAATTTTAAAATTCCAACTAAAACCCCCCGCCCACCCCGTATTTCCGGTGGCCTCTTTGGCCACCTTCGGAGAACTCCGGTGACTCTACAACCCACCAAAAACATTCGTTTTTGACCTCAAACCGTTGCAATTAAACCCGTGTGTACGTTTCGAACCTTAAACGCACTTTAATTTGAGTTTAACATCGGCAATGGGTGTCGATAGAGCTTGGTAACTGTCGATCTCAAAGTTCTAACCATTCGGTCATTAAACTTCAGTAATAACCCAATTCACTTAACCTAATCAATCGTCTAACTACTCCTAAGCGTTTAATCAACAGAAATTCGTCTAAAACACGCACACACTCCTCAATCAACCACCATCTTCATCGTGAACCTGCAGTCACTTGAACGCCATCATTCAAACTTCAAGACCTGAAATTGTTAGAGGACTTTTTGTAACATCTCGTATTTTCTTGTTTAATATTAGTTAATGCCGTTTATTCTTGTAAGGGCCTTTATTGCCTTCATGAAACTTATGGGTTACTTATGTTAAAATTTTAATTTGTCTTTAAGTTCTAATGTAAAAGTTAATAACTTAACTATTAAATTGAGCTATAATAATAATTGTAATGATAGTAACAAAGATAATAATAATAAAGAAGTAATAATAATAATAATAATAACTAAGAATAATAACAACAATAATGATATTGTTATTAATAATTATGATTTGTAAAGAAATTATTAAACTTAAAGATGTATAAAAATTGGACTTAAAAAGTCAAGGGGCCTATTTGCTAATTTATAAACTTTAAACATTTAAGTTTGAGCATAAAATGTTAAAGGCTAAACCGCAGGGACCAATTGTATAATTTATCAAAACAACCCCCACCTTTTTTTTTCTAAACCCCGTAATTCCGGCGGGAGCTCCGGCCAAGTTCCGGCCGAGCTCCGACCACCTCTAAAACCCACTAGAAACTTGCAATTTTTTTATCAAACCACTCCTAAACGCTTCGTGTGAATTTCTCAAACTGAATGCACAACATAATTGTGGTTTAAAACATCGGTTACTAAGATCAAACGAGTTCATAACTGAAACCTTAAAATCCATAGCCGTTCGACCATTAAACGTTCATAATAATCTAATTAACTTCACCTAATCAACCGTATCTCAATTCCTAAATCATTAGAACCCTCAATTTTACCTGAAACTAACTTAAACATCGAGTTCGAAGCACTCCTTGTCATCGCAACCTGCAACTAATTGGACAGAAACGCTCAACTGTGGCACAATTAGTTCAAATTCTTTCACTTGTTCGTTCTTCGAATGAGGCTAGTGGCTAAAAAGCACAAAAGCAGTTCGAGCACCACCCGTGGAGCTTTCAAACTTGCAATTTATAGAGGCTTTTCCTCTTTAAGATCATTAGAAACAACCTGTACAATGAATTTGATTATCATCGTTGTTTGGATATCAAACCAGTGATACGTGGTCGCGATCTGCTCGTGTACTCGTTCTCCATCAAAATTACACCAATTCGGGTAATTAAACACATCCTCACACTCGGTTTCAAATGGGCAATGAAAGCCCTAAGTTTAATTCCATTAACAACATCAATCTAATGTTCAATTTGATTCAATTCGATACTAGGGTTCTTATGAATTGGGGATTATTTGAAAAAGGGTTTTTATTAATTAATTCGTATTTGAAAACAAGAAATGGGCTTTAGCCCAACTAGTAACATGAAATAAACATAAGCAGGAGGTCAGGGGTTCAAATCTTGCCTCTGTCATATTTGTTTTAAATGGTATTTTTTTTACATTTTAAAATTCAGAAAATTAATATTATATTACTAAATTAAAATAAAGATTATTTTGTTAACCTAAAACATTTCAGAAACTATTAAATTAATTTAAAAAGTATTAAAACTTATGAATATAGAATTTATTTATTTTTTTAAAGAATAACATAGGTTATAAAACATTATTATTTT